>JAWQFJ010002523.1:7843-20022 GCA_034096865.1 Theodoxus fluviatilis | reverse complement strand
AAAAATCTGCGATAATCAGACCTGCCAACATTTGGCCTTCTGCTCCGTCAGCCCAGCTGGATGCCGGCACAAGAAAACCACGGCGGGATGCCTCCCTAATCCCGGGTCGAATTGGAGGTGTCCAAATTTGGCAATTGCCAGCACGCCCACAGAACATTTCCATTTAGACGAAGCCAGCGCACTAAAAACTCCTGCCCAGCTCCCCGGCTCCGTAGCATAGTGGGGGTGGCATTCTGATCCGGTGGGACAATCCCAGACTAGTAATTGACAGCTGGGAGAGGAAAACAGAAATATTTTAAAAAGAGGGTTGTGGATGTGAGGACTGAAGCACTGCAAAACAGCAAGTTTTCGTCTCTCTGCCCCTAACCGTTTCGAGTTCTGTTGAGGCAATACCCTCCACCAAGAATAAGATCAGAGATGAGGAAGTTGGGAGACACTGAAGAAGACGGCTGGCTAAGATGCAAAAAGCAACGCAAATGAGAGGAGAAATGCTTCCTGCTGGTGACCCAGCCACCATTCATAGCAAGGTCATGTGATATTTTTTAGGTGCTTGAGCGTATAAACCTGTAAACAGTCAAATTACGAAAAGCAAAACACTTCCTCCCATATCAACAGCATCACAGGTTTAAAATATGACCATTGGACAAACCAAGTTTAATCAGAGCAGAAATACTGACAACATGGAATAAAAAATAAATACGTTCATGCCTTTTTATTTCTTGCTACACAAATGAACTTTCCATGTCATCTCATATCACTACTGCCTATTCACAAGATTGCAATGAAAACTTTTAATCAGTACACAGCTTTCTCAAACTTTTTTCATTTTGGATAAATGAAGCAAAGAACATAACTACCAAAAAAAAAATTACCTTGTTTTATCTATTAACTCTGTAAATTTTGTGACCATCTCTGTACATTGATGAAAAATAGAGTCTTGATATTCAAGTAGTTATCTACAGAAATGAGGCATCCACAACATAACCATACACAGGTCGTTGATGCTGTTAAATACTTCTATATTCCCTTGACAACCACTGGATTATCTTCAAAATCTGCATTATGTATCAGACTGACCAAAAAGTCAACAAAAATAAAATTACTTAAAATGCAATATTTTTGCTCAACAATACCACTGTATCTTTTTGTGTCATTAAAATGATTCAGTTTCATTCAATGCTTAGAATTGCGCATAAATCTTTAAAAACACACGTTTGAAAAAGGGCATTAACTTCAACAAAAACTAAGATAACAAAGAAAATAAGATTGTACCAACTTTGTAGGCGCCAACTTCCAGATGATCAAAAACTGTGATAGGTATCTTTTCACATCCTGCATTCATAAAACATGGCATAAATCCACTGTGATCAGTGCTCAACTCCTTATAATATGCGCAGGTTTTTTTCCTCATCTCCAAAGCAAGCAACACAGAAGTGACTTGTGATGCCAATGGACAGACACTGATTCTGCACATCTATGACAGGATTTATGGCATCAGTTCAGGCAAAATATGATTTGGCAAAGTTCATCTCAGTTACTGCATGTCTGACCTGTAATAGCTGTGTGTGTGTGTGTGTGTGTGTGTGTGTGTGTGTGTGTGTGTGTTTGTGTGTGTGTGTTTGTGTGTGTTTGTGTGTGTGTGTGTGTTTGTGTGTGTGTGTGTGTGTGTGTGTGTGTGTGTGTGTGTGTGTGTGTGTGTGTGTGTGTGTGTTTGTGTGTGTGTTTGTGTGTGTGTGTGTGTGTTAACCATAAAATGTCGTCTTCATAAGGCTTTAAAAAAAGCAAAACAACAATAACAAAAATCTCATATTGTTGCTGTAAACTTCCAATCAGTTTGGTGCTCCTGCCTAAACTGGTGAAAGTTGTTATTAAGGCATTAATCAATGGTTACAGTGTACCTTTAAACAACACAGTCCATTTCGTCAACTGTTTGCATGTGCTTTGCCTTCACAGAATGGCTACATTAATATATATGTATTCGTATTAGCCACATCTAGTTTGTGTGTATATTTGGTCATGCTTCATGGGGAAAGCGAAACACTTCATTTTGACCAATTAAACTATATCAGGTTTTCTTTATGGTTGAAATATCTGGTTTTTAGCAACTTTACCAATGTAGGAAGCTTTTAAACTGATGATGCAAGTGATCAAGTTTGATTTCATTTCACACGCTTGGTTCCCCTCCTTTCAAGAGTGGTGTATGCATCAAACAGCAACATGACTCCAGCAAATGAAAGCGGCAAATGTTATCTACCATCACACCACAAGCCATGAGTTGCAAGAACTGTGGAGAGATGCAAACAGCAATAGGTAATGCATATTTTTTCTTCAAACATGCAATTATCACATTATTAACCAACTCAAAAGTGTTTTTAATTTTGTAAAAACTTCAAGTTTGATTGTGCCATATGACTGAAATGTGTTGTACGTTTTGCTTTGAAAAAGTTACCTATTCTGAACAAAACACATTATTCAAAACTGTGGGAAACCGGTTTGGCATTGCAGACAGCTGAATAATGACTGAAAATGGCACCACGGAAATGTCATGAAGCTTGGATCAGTCTTGTTCATCTTTGCTGGAAAAAAGATGTGCACACTGACTAAATATTTATATGATTTTTGTCCAAAAAATCAAATGCATTATTTCCCATTTTAAAATGACCATTACTTACACAGTTTCAGTCCTAAATGTGTCAGTCATACATCACAGGGAAAGACAGTGGATTTGGAGAACATGGTTGGGTAATCTTGGCCTACCTCAAGGAGGACAACCACTAATTGTCCATTGTTTTACCTCACCCATATTGCCAGTTACAATCCCCCCATCTCCTGCCAGATAACTGTTAACTCAACTAACTGCACAACACACAATCTGGCTAACAACTTTTCAAATGTTTTCTGTAAAAATCACGCCATAGTAAAAATATTTTAAAAGTTATTGCCCCCCAGATAAAGACAAATTCTTGTCGAGACCAAAAGCATACCATCTGACTTGCATTGCTCTAACACGAAAAGACCCAGAGAACAGAGCAAGACAGAGGTAAGTTTGCAGTTAGCAGAAAATTGATAAATGAAAAGCAATGAAAAAAAACACTATTAATAATCAGAATAAACATAATACATTCCCAAGCTTCATACACCACAATCCTGAACAAAGCAGATATTTTGTAGACCTTTGTGGACAATTTTCAATCTCAAACTTCAACAACATACCCACTGTCTCATCATAGTTCATCTGGTATCAAGTAATATAATGTCACGTACAGTGCACTTACAGTCCACGAAACTTCCTGCAAGAGCAGGAGTGACTCATTCAAAGACTAGAGTGAGCAGAGCTTCAGATCCGACCTCTTTGAGGATTCCATCCAAACTGTGTCTCAAGGCAGCGGGACAATGCAGCACCAGGCAGGCGGCACTCAAAGATCCTGAAGCACTGGCGTCTGGTCACGCCGCGGCACACAGCACACCAGGTGTGGAGTTGACGTTTCACATTACCAAGTAGTAATGCCATGTAAATGACTTCACTGAACACTGAGTGACTGGTGAACACTTCTTGTGTAAGAAGTCAGCATGATGAGTGAAATCCTCATGATCTAATTTCTCTGTACAGAGTAATGAGCAGTCAGGACTCCATGACTGGATATAATAGGCCCTCGTATTGGGCCTAGATTAAACATGTCTAAACATAGGACTGAACCTCAACAAAGCACTTTTGGCCAACTCTACATCTCACTGTGGCTAATCCAGTATTGAAACATAGGTACCATTTTGAACTCGCCTTGATATGCTTCAAAATAATGTTTCTAGATTAAGAGTGCCCTTCAAAGCATGTGCTATAACCAAAAGCTCATAAAAATTGATTGCAGGAAAACAAACACACACACACACACACACACACACACACACACACACACACACACACACACATTCCATGCTAAAGTATTCTTAAAAATTTAACAAAAGGCATTTGCGGAACAAAAGCTACAAACCACATACTTACAGTGGAAAGAAAATGCCTGATGCTAAAAAAGGCAGTAATAAACAGAGTGTTGTACAGATGACTTGTGATAGGCACCATACAATGATCTTACTACAAGTACAAGGCAAACTTTTGAGCATATGGCAGAGTGTCATCTTCACAGATAGCAAAAAGGTCATTGAGAAACGTTTGGTAGAAGAATGACGGTATCAATGAGTAAAAGCTTTTCCCCCCAATTTCAATATCCATTTTTCAATTTGTCCTGGGTTTTCAAAATGGAAGAAATGCCTGTCAAGGAAACACTGCCAAAATGTCAGCAAGTCCACAAAGTGTCGTTTCTCATTCAACATAAGAGCTCCACAGCCAGATCTGAGGTCAATGCACATGACATGGTCTTGTGGGAAAGGGAGTCGAGGAGAATCTTTGAACTGACAGTCCGTGTCCAGACTCCCAAACCAGGCACCAATCATGGAATAAGGCCCATCCCAAAAAGCTGGCTGGACACAGCAATTTATGCCTCACATGGAAATAAGATGTGCTCCTTGCACTAAAGACTTATTTCCTTCAGTTGACAGAAGAAAGTACAATTCAGTTTTGTGCAACTTCTACTAGAAAAAGGTCAGTTTAAGTAACATTGTTGAAGAAATCAACAGCGGTTTCATTAGGTACCACCTCATGCCTTAGCATCAAGCAGAACCACTTAAAAAAAAGAGAAGCAGTTATTGCACAAAATACAAATATATTGTCTCTTTTCCTATGACCAAGAAATAAAAAAAGTAAAACAGACAGAAAGGAGGACAGACAGACAGGAATACAGAGGTGGGGAAAGTCAATGATGATGTGTGCACATACAAGCATGAGTATAAAGACACTTCCAACTTAGCTTGTACTTTAGAACAGGCTCACATTCGAAATTAATTACAAATTCATCACTCCTCACAAAAAACCAAACCCATTCTTGGGTAATCACAGTAATTAAGTTTGAAAACACACGTTTTATTTCTCTCTTTCTCCCCTGTCTTGGTCCCATTTCAGACAGTGTCATCTACAGCATCTGCTTTGGCTTCTTCATTCCAGACCCAAAGTGGTTTCATCAAGTAGAGACTGCCATCATTTACCGAGGTAAAAATTTACCTCAAAATGATGTCTCACCCACCAACTTCCATCTCCATGTCTTACCCTTGCTGTGATTTGCTCCAAATGCCCAGGGAAGACCCCTATTGCAACCCAGTGGAGCATTTCAAACAGAGCTTGGTTGTGAATCTACAGAGCAACCCAGTGGAGCATTTCAAACAGAGCTTGGTTGTGAATCTACAAATCAACCCAGTAGACCATTTCAAACAGAGCTTGGTTGTGAATCTGCAGAGCAACCCAGTGGAGCATTTCAAACAGAGCTTGGTTGTGAATCTACAGAGCAACCCAGTGGAGTATTTCAAACAGAGCTTGGTTGTGAATCTACAGAGCAACCCAGTGGAGCATTTCAAACAGAGCTTGGTTGTGAATCTACAGAGCAACCCTAGTCACTTCAGTTCAGGTGACTTTGAGTTCTCAGACAAAAACCAGAAGTCACGAATTTGATCCCCACCTGAGGCTCCTGAAACTTTCTAAGCCCTGCAAGGCTTTAGCTTCAAGTTAGGACCAGTCTGGTCACTTCCTAGGATAAGGCTGTACAGGAATCTGAGTTGACACCTCAGAGATAACTGCAATGTAGAGGAGTGGAAATTTGATGCATCATGGCTTGCATGAGATTTGTCAAAAAGAACTGTTCTCCATTTCTGAACATCACCTTGATAATGAAGAGTAAGCTTTAAAGCACCCACCTCTTGACCTCATTAATAACACCAGACACCCTTTGTAACCCTTGGCCTATGTGGCTCTCTTCTTTAGAATGACAATGTGTGTGTGTGTGGATTCCTCCTGTTGTTGCAAGCAAAAACCACAGAGTATTAGAAGCCCAGCTTACCTGCAGCAGCACAGTGAAAGAGTGAGAGAGAGAGAGAGAGAGAGAGAGAGAGAGAGAGAGAGAGAGAGAGAGAGAGAGAGAGAGAGAGAGAGAGAGAGAGAGAGAGAGAGAGAGAACGAGATTTATTTTCCAGAACAATGAGGCTTAACAATTGAGTCAGGTGTTCATTCTACACCTTCACCAACCCAAGTGCCCTCCATCTCCACCTGAGTCCCCATGGACTAGAGGACACTCTAAGTAAGACACTTCAGGCCCAGCTTTTCAAGCTTGGGTGAGATTCTGAAGAAGATTCTTCTGTGGACCACATGGTAGTCATGGCAACGATGAGGGAGCAAGTGTATTTGCACCTGCAGGAGAACAGCCTCGAAACTAACTCCAAAGCCACAACAGAAAGCAGTGCCGCCAGTGATGTCATGGAAACAGGGACTGGGCCATGAGATCCATCCACGACCAGATCTCAGACCCGAGGGCAATGATGGCTGCGGAGCTACTTCTTGGCAGAGAGGAGGTAGTCAAAGAGGGACACGCTGGGTGACCAGTCACGGCAGTTGCGCCCCTCATCACCCGCAGCCTCCTGCACTGCCAGTGTGCACCAGGCACACACGTGTCGCATCAGGTCTCGCACACGCCACTCCCGGCAGCGAACTGTCCTCAGCAGCTTGTCAAGCTGAAACACAGTGCAGCATGCCAATTTGACAACTTCAAGATTTCTGGCACGGGTTCTTACACTAGCAAGCACACAGTTTAAGTTAAATCAAAGCTGTTTCAAAAGGAAATATGGCACAAAATACTCCTGTCAACAAACATGAGGAGCAGCTCTTGAAAACCTTGGATACTATCTCCATAGCCAGGAGAGAAAAGTAGTAGGATAATCATGTTTTGCCAAATCAACACATTTCCTATTATCAGTGTGGTTTTTATAAATTCCAATGATAAAGTACAAACAAAATTGATACTTCATGCATACAAAGCACACTGATAAGTAGTCCAGAGCCACAAAATGCCCTAGTATCTTCCACTGTTGCTTTTGATCAGCTTTAGCTGTGCAGAAGTTTCACTTCACTAGGGTTACCAGTGACTAAAGCCCATGTGAAATATTTCGCTTCACTAGGGTTACCAGTGACTAAAGCCCATGTGAAATATTTCACTTCACTAGGGTTACCAGTGACTAAAGCCCATGTGAAATATTTCACTTCACTAGGGTTACCAGTGACTAAAGCCCATGTGAAATATTTCGCTTCACTAGGGTTACCAGTGACTAAAGCCCATGTGAAATATTTCGCTTCACTAGGGTTACCAGTGACTAAAGCCCATGTGAAATATTTCGCTTCACTAGGGTTACCAGTGACTAAAGCCCATGTGAAATATTTCGCTTCACTAGGGTTACCAGTGACTAAAGCCCATGTGAAATATTTCACTTCACTAGGGTTACCAGTGACTAAAGCCCATACTAGGGTTACCAGTGACTAAAGCCCATACTAGGGTTACCAGTGACAAAAGCCCATACTAGGGTTACCAGTGACTAAAGCCCATGTGAAAATGTCAGGTACAAATCAGGTGGCAGGAAATGCTTTTCTTGCAAACTCGGAGATCTAAATCCAGTCCAGGAACATCACCAATCTCCTTGGGGTGGTGATGGTGTCATTTTCATTGTCTCCTCTTACAGCTCTAACAAGAAAACACGGGGGGGAGCAGTTGCCTGATCACTACATAAACACTGGTTGGTTGCATGAGATAATGCCAGTTGTCCATGTCAAGGAACACCACACATCATGCAACCACCTTGGGCAGTCAAGAGTCCAAGCCAGATGGGACAAGAGGGTGAGGACAGACTGTGGACAAACTGCACAAAGATACTCACACAGTACAGCTGGAGTGTGTGAGGGTGAAATCAAGCAACAAGATCAGTCTATAGCACATAGAGTAGCTCAAACACTGAGACAAGGCAGACTGTGTGGATAGGTGAAGCACTGTGATACTCTCATCACCAAGCAAGGAGTGACAGAGGGAGAGATACAGAGCCAAGCAAGGAGTGACAGAGGGAGAGATACAGTGCCAAGCAAGGAGTGACAGAAGGAGAGATACAGTGCCAAGCAAGGAGTGACAGAAGGAGAGATACAGAGCCAAGCAAGGAGTGACAGAAGGAGAGATACAGAGCCAAGCAAGGAGTGACAGAAGGAGAGATACAGAGCCAAGCAAGGAGTGACAGAAGGAGAGATACAGTGCCAAGCAAGGAGTGACAGAGGGAGAGATACAGTGCCAAGCAAGGAGTGACAGAGGGAGAGATACAGTGCCAAGCAAGGAGTGACAGAAGGAGAGATACAGTGCCAAGCAAGGAGTGACAGAAGGAGAGATACAGAGCCAAGCAAGGAGTGACAGAGGGAGAGATACAGAGCCAAGCAAGGAGTGACAGAAGGAGAGATACAGTGCCAAGCAAGGAGTGACAGAGGGAAAGATGCAGTGCCAAGCAAGGAGTGACAGAAGGAGAGATACAGTGCCAAGCAAGGAGTGACAGAAGGAGAGATACATACAGTGCCAAGCAAGAGGGAGAGATACAGTGCCAAGCAAGGAGTGACAGAAGGAGAGATACAGTGCCAAGCAAGGAGTGACAGAAGGAGAGATACAGTGCCAAGCAAGGAGTGACAGAAGGAGAGATACATACAGTGCCAAGCAAGAGGGAGAGATACAGTGCCAAGCAAGGAGTGACAGAAGGAGAGATACAGTGCCAAGCAAGAGGGAGAGATACAGTGCCAAGCAAGGAGTGACAGAAGGAGAGATGCAGTGCCAAGCAAGGAGTGACAGAAGGAGAGATACAGTGCCAAGCAAGGAGTGACAGAAGGAGAGATACAGTGCCAAGCAAGAGGGAGAGATACAGTGCCAAGCAAGGAGTGACAGAAGGAGAGATACAGTGCCAAGCAAGAGGGAGAGATACAGTGCCAAGCAAGGAGTGACAGAAGGAGAGATGCAGTGCCAAGCAAGGAGTGACAGAAGGAGAGATACAGTGCCAAGCAAGGAGTGACAGAAGGAGAGATACAGTGCCAAGCAAGGGGTGACAGAAGGAGAGATACAGTGCCAAGCAAGGAGTGACAGAAGGAGAGATACAGTGCCAAGCAAGGAGTGACAGAGGGAGAGATACAGTGCCAAGCAAGGAGTGACAGAAGGAGAGATACAGTGCCAAGCAAGGAGTGACAGAAGGAGAGATACAGTGCCAAGCAAGGAGTGACAGAAGGAGAGATACAGTGCCAAGCAAGGAGTGACAGAAGGAGAGATACAGTGCCAAGCAAGGAGTGACAGAAGGAGAGATACAGTGCCAAGCAAGGAGTGACAGAAGGAGAGATACAGTGCCAAGCAAGGAGTGACAGAAGGAGAGATACAGTGCCAAGCAAGGAGTGACAGAAGGAGAGATACAGTGCCAAGCAAGGAGTGACAGAAGGAGAGATACAGTGCCAAGCAAGAGGGAGAGATACAGTGCCAAGCAAGGAGTGACAGAAGGAGAGATACAGTGCCAAGCAAGGAGTGACAGAAGGAGAGATACAGTGCCAAGCAAGGAGTGACAGAAGGAGAGATACAGTGCCAAGCAAGGAGTGACAGAAGGAGAGATACAGTGCCAAGCAAGAGGGAGAGATACAGTGCCAAGCAAGGAGTGACAGAGGGAGAGATACAGTGCCAAGCAAGGAGTGACAGAAGGAGAGATACAGTGCCAAGCAAGGAGTGACAGAAGGAGAGATACAGTGCCAAGCAAGAGGGAGAGATACAGTGCCAAGCAAGGAGTGACAGAAGGAGAGATACAGTGCCAAGCAAGAGGGAGAGATACAGTGCCAAGCAAGGAGTGACAGAAGGAGAGATACAGTGCCAAGCAAGGAGTGACAGAAGGAGAGATACAGTGCCAAGCAAGGAGTGACAGAAGGAGAGATACAGTGCCAAGCAAGGAGTGACAGAAGGAGAGATACAGTGCCAAGCAAGGAGTGACAGAGGGAGAGATACAGTGCCAAGCAAGGAGTGACAGAGGGAGAGATACAGTGCCAAGCAAGGAGTGACAGAGGGAGAGATACAGTGCCAAGCAAGGAGTGACAGAAGGAGAGATACAGTGCCAAGCAAGGAGTGACAGAGGAGAGATACAGTGCCAAGCAAGGAGTGACAGAGGAGAGATACAGTGCCAAGCAAGGAGTGACAGAGGGAGAGATACAGTGCCAAGCAAGGAGTGACAGAGGGAGAGATACAGTGCCAAGCAAGGAGTGACAGAGGGAGAGATACAGTGCCAAGCAAGGAGTGACAGAGGGAGAGATACAGTGCCAAGCAAGGAGTGACAGAAGGAGAGATACAGAGCCAAGCAAGGAGTGACAGAAGGAGAGATACAGTGCCAAGCAAGAGGGAGAGATACAGTGCCAAGCAAGGAGTGACAGAAGGAGAGATACAGAGTCAAGCAAGGAGTGACAGAAGGAGAGATACAGTGCCAAGCAAGAGGGAGAGATACAGAGCCAAGCAAGGAGTGACAGAAGGAGAGATACAGTGCCAAGCAAGGAGTGACAGAGGGAGAGATACAGTGCCAAGCAAGGAGTGACAGAAGGAGAGATACAGTGCCAAGCAAGGAGTGACAGAAGGAGAGATACAGTGCCAAGCAAGGAGTGACAGAAGGAGAGATACAGTGCCAAGCAAGGAGTGACAGAAGGAGAGATACAGTGCCAAGCAAGGAGTGACAGAAGGAGAGATACAGTGCCAAGCAAGGAGTGACAGAAGGAGAGATACAGTGCCAAGCAAGGAGTGACAGAAGGAGAGATACAGTGCCAAGCAAGGAGTGACAGAAGGAGAGATACAGTGCCAAGCAAGGAGTGACAGAAGGAGAGATACAGTGCCAAGCAAGGAGTGACAGAAGGAGAGATACAGTGCCAAGCAAGGAGTGACAGAAGGAGAGATACAGTGCCAAGCAAGGAGTGACAGAAGGAGAGATACAGTGCCAAGCAAGGAGTGACAGAAGGAGAGATACAGTGCCAAGCAAGGAGTGACAGAAGGAGAGATACAGTGCCAAGCAAGGAGTGACAGAAGGAGAGATACAGTGCCAAGCAAGGAGTGACAGAAGGAGAGATACAGTGCCAAGCAAGGAGTGACAGAAGGAGAGATACAGTGCCAAGCAAGGAGTGACAGAAGGAGAGATACAGTGCCAAGCAAGGAGTGACAGAAGGAGAGATACAGTGCCAAGCAAGGAGTGACAGAAGGAGAGATACAGTGCCAAGCAAGGAGTGACAGAAGGAGAGATACAGTGCCAAGCAAGGAGTGACAGAAGGAGAGATACAGTGCCAAGCAAGGAGTGACAGAAGGAGAGATACAGTGCCAAGCAAGGAGTGACAGAAGGAGAGATACAGTGCCAAGCAAGGAGTGACAGAAGGAGAGATACAGTGCCAAGCAAGGAGTGACAGAAGGAGAGATACAGTGCCAAGCAAGGAGTGACAGAAGGAGAGATACAGTGCCAAGCAAGGAGTGACAGAAGGAGAGATACAGTGCCAAGCAAGGAGTGACAGAAGGAGAGATACAGTGCCAAGCAAGGAGTGACAGAAGGAGAGATACAGTGCCAAGCAAGAGGGAGAGATACAGTGCCAAGCAAGGAGTGACAGAAGGAGAGATACAGTGCCAAGCAAGAGGGAGAGATACAGTGCCAAGCAAGGAGTGACAGAAGGAGAGATACAGTGCCAAGCAAGGAGTGACAGAAGGAGAGATACAGTGCCAAGCAAGGAGTGACAGAAGGAGAGATACAGTGCCAAGCAAGGAGTGACAGAAGGAGAGATACAGTGCCAAGCAAGGAGTGACAGAAGGAGAGATACAGTGCCAAGCAAGGAGTGACAGAAGGAGAGATACAGTGCCAAGCAAGGAGTGACAGAAGGAGAGATACAGTGCCAAGCAAGAGGGAGAGATACAGTGCCAAGCAAGGAGTGACAGAAGGAGAGATACAGTGCCAAGCAAGGAGTGACAGAAGGAGAGATACAGTGCCAAGCAAGGAGTGACAGAAGGAGAGATACAGTGCCAAGCAAGGAGTGACAGAAGGAGAGATACAGTGCCAAGCAAGAGGGAGAGATACAGTGCCAAGCAAGAAGGAGAGATACAGTGCCAAGCAAGAGGGAGAGATACAGTGCCAAGCAAGGAGTGACAGAAGGAGAGATACAGTGCCAAGCAAGAGGGAGAGATACAGTGCCAAGCAAGGAGTGACAGAAGGAGAGATACAGTGCCAAGCAAGGAGTGACAGAA
>JAWQFJ010002522.1:0-24393 GCA_034096865.1 Theodoxus fluviatilis | reverse complement strand
TACTACATGCGAAGCAAAAGTGAGTCTATGTACTGAGCCGTGTCGTCCGTCCGTCCGGGCGTCCGGGCGTCCGTAAAAAACTTAAACGTTGGATTTTTCTCGGAGACTATTAAGTCTATCAACACCAAATGTGGCATGATGGTGTATGATGACAAGGCCTCAAAAAACATACATAGTGACTTGACCTTGCTTCAAGGTCAAGGTCACAGGAGCCATAAATGTGGTCTCAAAAACAGTCATTTTTCACATTTTCCCAATTTTCTCCCACGTTATTGAGAATGGCGACCTTAGCTACAAGTGGTATATAGGTCAAAGCAAGCCCTATCTTTTGATACCAGTTTGGTTGACCTTGCTTCAAGGTCAAGGTCACAGGAGCTCTTCAAAGTTGGATTGTATACATATTTTGAAGTGACCTTGACCCTGAACTATGGAAGATAACTGTTTCAAACTTAATAATTATGTGGGGCACATGTTATACTTTCATCATGAGACACATTTGGTCACATATCATCAAGGTCAAGGTCACTTTGACCCTTATGAAATGTGACCAAAATGGGGTAGTGAACCACTAAAAGTGACTATATCTCATGGTAGAAAGTGCCAATAAGCACCATTGTGCTTCCTATGTCTTGAATTATCAGCTTTGTGTTGCATGACCTTGGATGACCTTGACCTTGGGTCAAGGTCACATGTATTTTGGTAGGAAAAATGTGTAAAGCATTTCTTCGTGTATGATGTCATTGGTAGGTTTAGTTGTTTGACCTTGACCTTGAAGGTCACCTGAAGGTCAAGGTCATATAAAGGTCAAGGTCAAGCATGTGAGTCGTATGGGCTTTGCCCTTCTTGTTAAATGTGGAAGTGAATGCAGGAAGTCGAAGAGGGAAATGGCGTCCGTCCAGATCGTAACGACCGGAGACAAAAACATTTATCAAACACGAACATTTTTCGCTTAAAACAAGCAAAACTGTGTTTTTTATATCTTTATTGAATAAACGTGCAACACAAATTCTAACATTATTGAAAAACCACACACAAGCAATAATATTGATAGTGACTTTATCAAGTTATCTTCGACCATGAATACTGTGAAACATGCCACCTGTGTTTCCAGGACAATATTTGCAAGGAATGCCGGGTGCCGAGAAGGGACCGGTGCCGGTGGTGCGGATGTTTGGCGTCACAGATGCCGGCAACAGTGTCTTGGTCCACATCCATGGCTTCACCCCCTACTTCTATGTGCCTGCACAGCCCACCTTCAAGAAGGAGGACTGTGAGAAGTTCAGGGTGGGCATTGATGTTGTCATGGTTTCTATGTGCCTGGGCTTGATGGAACTGAAAAGTTCACGTAAAGTGAAATTATGATTTTGTATTTTTATAATCCAGCATGACTTGAGGGACTGGCAAAGTGAAGTTAGCAAAGAATCCTTTTGTGACCATTTGAGATTTAAAAAGATCTATGATGATTTAAAGATAGTTGCAGACACTCCACAGTGATTAAATGATGTTTCTAAAGAGCTTCGAAAGTGTGGACTGTTAAACCATCATAGTTGGATGAACACATGGCTTTAATTTCTCATAACATCAAGGGTTTGAGAGGAAGGACAAAAGAGGTCAGGATAGGCAAGAACTTTTTATTACCATTTCAGCAGTCTGACCCCCCTTGCGTCTCCCTACGCCATTCGTAAGAGGCGAATAGCTAGGGACACCGTGACTTGATTTGCGTTTACTCCAAACTGTTCTTGTGATTTTCGTGCTTAATGGCCTTTCATAGCCTACAAAGGCTGATAGGCCGTAAAACCCCATCCATCTAATCCAGTCCAATCCATGTCATGAATTGCTTGTAACATGGAAAAGGACCGTAATGCTCTTTGTGCTTGGACTGTATAGCTAACTCTGAGAATCAAACAGTTATGATAATTATCGTATAAATAGATGGTGCTGGAAATGCAATCTTTGCTTTTCTCTTTGGAATGCTTGATAAAGACTCAATGAAATATAATAAGTGCAAGCCAAGGCAGTGCTTTTCATGTTGTGTTGGTGCTGTGATTGCAGTTGGCGCTGAATGCAGCAGTGTTGAAGGACATGAGGTCCAACAGGGAAAACGTCCAGACTGCCGTCCTGGCGGTAGACTATGTGCAGAGGGAAAGTAAGTACTGCTCTTTTTCTTGATAAATTGAATCTGCTTGGATTTTGAGCTTGCAGGTCTTCTCACATACTGAGATGGCAGCCATTTATTGCTGCATATATTATGTTTTGCTGATGACATTGATGGATTAGCAGGAAGTGAAGAGGAGCTGACTAGTCTTGTCGAGCACCTGGACAAGACCCCACAGGCATATGGCATGGAGATCAGCGCCGAAAAGACCAAGGTGATGACAAACAACCCTCGGGGCTTCAAAATGGAAATCAAAGTGAAGGGCCAAAAACTGGAAGCTGTGAACAACTTCAAATACCTGAGATCTATTATGACTGATGAAGGGTCCAAACCAGAGATACTGTCCAGGATAGCACAAACAACAGCAGCATTGGCAAAGTTGAAGCCAATATGGCAAGACAAAAATATCACTCTCGCGTCGAAGATCAGGCTCATGCACACGCTGGCCATCTCTGTATTCTTGTACGCATGTGAGTCCTGGAGACCTGCTCTCAATCGTGAAAAGCAGAAAGCTGAAGTGGTACGGTCACGTGTCAAGAGGCAGAGGGCTGGCCAAGACCATCCTGCAAGGTACCGTACCAGGTGGGAGAAGGAGAGGCAGGCAGAGAAAGAGGTGGGAAGACAACATCAAAGAGTGGACAGGCTTGACCTTTGCTGACTCGCAGCGAGCCACAGAGGATAGAGACCGATGGAGGAAGATTGTCTGAAAGTCATCAGTGGTGCCTCAACAACCCATCTCAGGGTTAAGAGACTGAACTGAACTGTACTGATATTACGAAATATGCAGAGTTCACTGTTATGAAGAACTGATGCTGTGCACCAACATTTCATTCATATTGCTCCTTTGGAAACTTGGTTACAGCATATTGAACCGTACTGGCACTTGTTTCTCAGCAGTTGATTAAAACCAACACTTTAAGGGGAGACGTGGATATTCGAGAAGATATTTTCACTACACTACAAGTTTTCACACTTTTATGCATGGCTATTCAAAGATAAACTTAAAAAGAAGCAAAAACCACTTGTGGTTCAATGGATAAAAAATAGGTCATCGTTAATTATTCAAAGTGTCTGCCATAACATGTAATTTTATCTCTTTTAAAAATATATATATTTTTTATTTACAGCGCAAAAGCTATATACAGCAAAATAAAAAAATGTATTTTCCAAGATTTGTAATTGAAGTATCCAAAACTTGTCTCATCCTTTTGGGAAAATTCCAAGCACTTATGGAAAGAATGTTTACTTATTTTATGTACTATACAGTACATTAACTCTCCTATATTATCCTTCATTATATCTCCACTATTTGTAGGTGTTGCTACTGAACTAGGTGCTGATGTCGTAAACCCATGTGACAAAGTATTGCTACATGCATAAAAAAATTACAGATCTGTACAATGTTCAGAATATTTTCTGCTTAAGTTCAAGTTCACCAAAAGTAGTTCATGAAAAAAAGGAAACTTGGGAAGACTTGCTTTTTCCATCTTCTATACATTTTATACAGTGCCAATGAAAATTCTCTGAGGGGTAAGGTTCTTCATTTGCATGTTTACATGTTTTCTAGGGTGTTTTAAGTAGAGACACTATTGGAATTATTTTGCAGAGGGTGGAAACAACTCAGAAATGCTCATGTCAAAATCATCAGAAAATGACATTTTGACCATTTTCATACCCATATCTCCCCTTAATCAAAATATTTATTTCTGTTTCACACATTGCAATTTCTCTTTGGGGGGGGTGGGGGGTGGGGGTGGGGGTGCCATGCACGTGCTCCATGTGCTTTGTGCATTCTTAGATTCCTGTGTTAACTGGTGTTTCAGGTATCTACGGTTTCCATGGAAACAGGAAAGTTCCCTTCCTGAAGGTGTCCGTGGCGCTGCCTAGACTGATTGCATCAGCCAAGCGTCTGCTGGAGTCGGGGTTCCAGTGTCCTGGCTACCCTCAGCATGGCTTCCAGTCCTATGAGACCAACATCGACTTTGAAATCAGGTGAGTGTCCATGGCAGCTTTCCACAGGGATTTGACAAACACATACACTCACACATGCACACACACACACATGCACACATGCACCTATATGTACACACATGCACACACATACACACACACATGCACCGATATGTACACACATACACACCCATAGATACTCATGCAGACACACACATGCACCCACATGTACATACATGCACATGCATACTTACACACAGATAATCACGCAGACACAGACTACACGCACAGACACATGCACACTCACAAACACACACACAGGCACCCATATGTACACACACACATGCACTCATGTGCACACATGCATGCACATACACACACATGCACACAGATACTCACACCACACACACCCCCAGATTACACACACATGCACACTCACAAACACAAACACACATGCACAGACATACTTGCACTCACACGCATGCATTTGTTTCTTTCTTTTTTCATGAACAGCAAATGTTTCAAGCAAACATTGATTTAGAAGTGTGTGCATATTTTGTATTTTGTTCTCAAACCAAATCATTTTGATCCCTGTCATGTAGGGTCCAGTGTATAGGAGAGATCCACTTCCTCAATTTTTTTTTAGTCCAGAAAGCTCAGCTTCACTCTCTTGGAGAAAATGTGTTTATTTCATTTTTTGAAAGACACAACTTGCGTACTTCTTTGTTTACATTTATTTGGAAACAAACATGATATTAAATGCAGCAATACTGCAATTTTTCTAAATTGGTAAACACTTGTTCCTTGTACTAGTTGTAGTGCCAGTATTATTCATCAGGTAAACATCAAGTGCAGAAAGTGAGTTTGCAAATCAATTTCTGAAATTGCCAGTCATAAATCCTATGTTTGGATATTGCACATTATCCAGCGAAGAACATGCGGCTGAAGCGTCTTTGCACGTGGACAGTTTTTCTGACGTCGACTGCTGCCCTGCTCAGGTTCATGGTGGACACCAAGGTGGTGGGGTGCAACTGGGTGGAGCTGCCGGCAGGGGGCTACACGCTGCGCAAGGCGGGGAGCGGAGGGGGGGAGCTGCCCCTCAAGTCGCGGTGCCAGTACGAGGCGGACGTCTCCTACATCAAGTTTGTGTCCCACAGCCCTGAGGGCGAGTGGTCCAAGGTGGTGCCACTCCGCATCCTCAGCTTCGACATCGAGTGTGCTGGCAGGAAAGGTGGGTGGTCTTTTTTGAGCTGTGTTTATACACAAGGCAAGGAATGACGTATACTGTCATGGTTTCTATGCTGACAAATACTATGAGTTGCAAATACAGGTTTTTTCCCCCTCCATTTAGATCCTTGATGTGACCATGTGGTATTTTTTAATGTCCTCATTGGAGTTACCAAGATGAGTGTTGAGCAGCGTCAGTGAGAACTTGAGATGAAGGAGGGTGGGACGTGTTCCTAGCAATCTCATGGAATTTCTTCTCCAGGCAGTCTTCTCCTTTATGTAAATCAAACGTTTTGTGAGGAAACTGGTACGGCAGCTGCTGCTGATGCTGTAGAAGATAAAGTGTGGTGATGAGCACTGTGTTCAGTGGAACTGTTCCTCAAGGAATGCCTGAAGTAGGCACTGGAGGTATCAGGGGGGCGGCTTTGGGCTGTTGAGGCGACACGGAGAGTTTGGAGCCACTGCCTCGTGGTGAACGGGAGATCTCTCGAGAATTCTGTCAAGATGAAAGCTTATTTTCCAGATTGGAACACGCTACAATTATTTGATCCTTGGGTTTTAAAAATGCTCTGTAACTAAGTAGGACAACTGCTCTTGTGAATGATTGAGAATTGTGATTGAATTTGAAGTCTTTAACAATGTCTTACTTTTGTTTCCTTTATAAAAAAAATTCACCCAAACTAACAAAAACCTGAAACTCTGTTGATGAAAAGGCATTTTAAATCATGTTTTGAATTGTACTATGTGCTTTGTGAGATGAGACAAAATAATGTTTGTGCTCCAGGAATTTTCCCTGAGCCGGAGGTGGACTCGGTGATCCAGATTGCCAACATGGTGATCAGGCAGGGGGATGAGAAGCCCTTCGTTAAGAACATCTTCACCCTGGGCTCGTGTGCTGCAGTGGTGGGCTCCCAGGTGCTCTCTTTTGACAAGGAGGCAGAGATGCTCAAGGTCAGTTTCACTCACCTGTAGACATGGACTCCCCACACGGTGTGCCTTTGCATTGGTGTCAAAGTATAAGAATGTCGTTTGACATCCTGCCATCACCAAATGATGTGCCATAGATTTTGAGATAGCAGTTCATTTTTTATGGGGTTAGCTTTCGACAAAGGTGCTGAGGAGGTTCCGTAGGTCTGAGACATCCACCAGGCTGAAATGGTTAGCTTGTTTAAAAATTACCTGAGATCAATAGAAACTGGAGGCAGTATTTGACTTTCATGAAACTCACAATATCATTTAACATTTTAAGATCAATCTTGGGCAGTGTAACCTTTGGTGGAATGTCTTGCTGCATGAAGGCCCTGATGAAAAACTGCTTTTTTTAAAAAAAAAAGCCTGTTTTTATGTCATTTTTGCTTGTCCACAGGCCTGGTCAAAATTTTTGCGAGACGTGGACCCTGACATCATCACAGGCTACAACATCCAGAACTTCGACATGCCCTACCTGCTGAACAGAGCCAAGCACCTCAAGGTGCAGGAGTTTTCCTTCCTGGGTCGAGTCAAAGACGTCAGGTCCGTCATCAGGGAGGCGGTCATGCAATCCAAGCAGATGGGCAAGCGTGAGAACAAGATCATCAACATCGATGGCAGGGTCCAGTTTGACCTGCTGCAGGTGAGGCGTGAGATCGGTTCGTGATGTTTTCCGTGGTTTTGAGATTGCTAGTCATTGGCATTGTATTGATGATATACATGTATGTGGCTGTTCTCATGATAGTGTTTTATGCGTGGAATTTCAATATTGTACACACGTCGCTGATATCATCAGTACTATACAGAGGAGATTTGCAAAGGAGTGTAATGTTTGTTCAATGGCCATTGTTTTATGTGTGCCTGAAATTGTGGTTTGCCTGTATATGTATACTAGTACAATTATTTCCATTGCATGTTGTTGCTGATTGAGTCTGAGGTAAATTTGCAAAGCTATGTTTGAGTCCCGAATGGAGTTGTGCATCCTTGAAATTGGGTAGCATCCCATGCATAGAGTTATGTTCAGTCAGTGAAGAATAAAGAAGTCTTTTAACTTGACACATGGAACAAGTTCAAGGAGAGTTTCAGCAGAGGCAGGCATGTACCACACTGCAACACTGAGGATGCTGCGAACTTGCAGGTGCTGTTCCGAGACTACAAGCTGCGCTCCTACTCCCTCAACGCCGTCAGTTTCCACTTCCTGCAGGAACAGAAGGAGGACGTCCACCACAACATCATCACCGACCTCCAGGTCTGCTGCCTCTGCTTCCGTCTCTGTCCTCATTGGCTGCTTTGTTTGAAAGGAAGCGTTTCCTCTGATCTCAGTTTGGTAAAGGAAAGTTAATCATAAACAAACTGGATAGTTGCTGATCTTGTCTCTGCTTTGTCATCCTTGACTGCTTTGTCTGATGGGAAGTTTTTATGCTAATCTCAGTTTGGAAATAGAAAATGGTCTGTGTCTCATGCTGGATAGCTACTGATCTTAGTAATCAAGTGAGCCTCATTTTGACAGAAAACATTTCAAGTGTTATCTGAAATATATATGACATTCATTTGAAAACTGAAACGGTTTTCTCTGAGTATTTTGATCTAAGAGAATGGAAGATTATTCTAGTATGTTGAGAGGATTGGAATAATAGTTTTAAACAACAACAACAAAAAAGAGAAAAAGTATTGATTTGACTCATATGACAGGTAGCAGATGCAGATGCATCAGACCACTGATGCTGTGCATGTAGAAAATCAGGGGTGGGTGGAAAGAGTGAGGTGGGAAAGATGAAGTGAGGGAAGACTGCAGGAGGCACTGTGGAAGAGGGGAAACCTTCTCATCAAAGACATGGGGCAACAGATGCCACACAGATAGCTAGAGGATCAAGGTAGTCAAGGAATAACAGCTAGACTGTTTCCTTGCTCAGAACGCCAGTTACCAGGCTGTTTCCTTGCTCAGAACGCCAGTTACCAGGCTGTTTCCTTGCTCAGAACGCCAGTTACCAGGCTGTTTCCTTGTTCAGAACGCCAGTTACCAGGCTGTTTCCTTGCACGAAATGGCAATGACCAGACTGTTACCCTGCACAGAATGGCAGTGTCAAGTCTCTTTCCCTGCACTGAGTGGCAATGACCAGATTGTTTCCCTGCACAGAATGGAAATGACCAGATCGTTTCCCTGCACAGAACGGAAATGACCAGACGAGGCGGAGACTGGCCGTGTACTGCCTGAAGGATGCACTGCTGCCCCTGAAGCTGCTGGACAAGCTGATGTGCGTCATCAACTACATGGAGATGGCACGTGTCACTGGCGTGCCCCTCTCTGCACTGCTGGCCAGAGGTCAACAGATCAAGGTCATGTCCCAGCTGCTCAGGAAGGTCAGTTCAAGTTCATATTTTTGTTGTTGTTTTTAAATGTTTCTCTGTAACTCTCTGGTTGGGTCTTATCAGTTATAAAGAAGCAAGTCTAATTTGAGAGCCAACACCTAAACTTTGCCTTCACATCACTGAAGGGTCTTTTTCAAAATGATAATGGATGACAGTTGTAGCATGGAATGATGTCTTGTCTGGCTCCCTGCAGTTGCACAGGCAAAGTACATTGCACAGCTCCAACCCTTGCTGCCATTTTTCACCAGAATTTATCCCCATTTTACAAGCATGGTCCTACATGAAACCTTTCATCCCTGTGACTTCTATGCTGTGGAGGTGTTCAGTGCTGCCTTCTGTGATTCAGGCCAAGGAACAGGATCTGGTGATTCCAGCCCACAAAGTGGAGACGGGAGATGAGTATGAAGGAGCCACAGTCATTGAACCTGTCAAGGGGTTTGTGGAATTGCCTCATTTCTCCTTGTCTTAGATTTTTTTTGCTGTCCTGAATATCTGCCACCAGTCATAGAAATAGCATTTATTTTGTTCAAATCAGTGAGGAAATCAGTTAAATATCTGCTTTACTTTTGTAGGAATATGTAATTTCATGATCACTCCAACCCCTTAACCCCCACATCACCTGTTGCTGCCTGTAATTTCCATCTTTTCTCTGTAAAAAAAAATGTTTGCTTGAAATTCTTAAAATTTTAAAGAGTTAAACTTCAGTATGCCAGGAACTGGAGAGTGTAGACCTTTTATGATATCATGTGGGACATGTAGGTCAGTCTTCTTTTAAAGTATGTATAAAGGTCGNNNGAAATGATAGTCTGGTAACATGACTATTGAATCTTTGAATTTTTTGCATTAGCATCTCACAACTTGGCTCTAGAGACTAGACTAGTAAAAAGTGCAATGGGTTGCCTTCACATCACTGCTGATTGACTGTCCCTGTGCTTGCTTTCAGCTACTACGACATTCCCATCGCCACACTGGACTTCAGCTCCCTGTACCCTTCCATCATGATGGCACACAACCTGTGCTACACCACCCTGGTCAACCCTACTGCCATCCCAAGCCTGGGGTAGGTGAAGTTGTTCAGTGTTCACTTATGCTGTTTGATCATGTTCTTTATCATGGGACGTTTTTGTTTTCATAACAACAGAATGTTTTGCTGTACACTTTCCTGTATGATGGTTGTTGTGAGATGAGGTCCCCAGCAGCTGAAACCCAAAGTGCAAGTGCTTTGGGTGAGCACAGGTAGCTTGTCTGTTGGCTGCTCTGGTTGGGAATCCTTAATGTCTCTGAAAACTTTTCTTGTCATGTGAAACTGAGCTGTGGTTTTTGTTTGTTTTTGTGCAAAAACAAACTTATAAAAATTGATAATGACTTGAAAATTATTTACTTTAGAGGTACATTTTCACTCACAAATTAAACTTTTAGAAAGGCATTCATAGGAAATTATTGTAGGGGATTTAGTTTTAAAATCCGTCATGAAGTTGTGGTACCATCTAAGACAAAAAGCTCCACCGATGCCACCGACATAACTGCTGTGGACTTCACCAAGTGGCACTTTGATGCAGACTGACGCCAGAACAGTTCATCAAGACGCCGTCCTCCAACTACTTCTGCAAGGCCGAGGTGCGCAAAGGCCTGCTGCCAGAAATCCTGGAGGCTCTGCTGTCCGCCAGGAAAAAGTGAGTTGGTCTGGAAAGGCTGCAGGCCGATGCCATGGGGACACATGACATGTAGCAGGGGGAGGGACACTAAATGAGAACTGCATAGGTGTGTTGTGCAAATTTGTTTACTGGGACTAGTGGGAAATGAACCTCAGGCCCATGTCTTGCGTTGTAGCAGATGGTAAATTCTGATCATGTATGTGTGTGTAAATGGATCTTGAGCAGTTGCTTTATCACTGTAGTTAACCTTCTCCGTGCGGCCAGCGGGAATTCCCGCCGAGCTAGTTTTCACCGCTGTGTGCGGACGGCGGGAGGTCCCGCTCGATGGCTGAGGGTTGGTTAGTTCGAAAGCGCTTATCTCCCTTGAAAATGACGTTATTTATCTATAAATACCACAGCAGGAAAGCGGGAATTGCGAGCTTTCTGCACATGTGTAGTTTGTATGGGCGATCTCTACAAAATTTTCGAGTAAATTCGCTCTGAAGTTTGATGTTTTTTGTGTCAAGTTATGTCAGAAGACATCGATGAGCGTGTAATAGAGCTTTTGTTTAGCGAGGATTCGCACGACAAGTTCGAGCCTTTCACACTAGAGGATGTTGCCGAGGCAGAAGTAGAATTGCAGCGATTCCGATCGCGGGAAGATGTCAAACCGTGCATCGGAGCGAGCATCATCAAGAAGATATCAAGACGTGCATCAGGAAGCGCATCATGCTCTTTCCGACAGCAGGCTTCCGAAGATGCTTAGCTTTCTCCCTTCCGCCAGACGACTGGCCCACTTGTTCACACTGAGAGCGACGATGCCAACAAGATTTTTGCTTATTTCTTCGATGACGATGTATTCGGACTAATGACCAAACAAACAATCAGGTATGCGTCGCAATATTTCGCAGCCCATCCAGTCGACCAACTCGCGCCTCACTCTCGAGATTGGAGATTTTGAACCTGCTGTAGAGATTTTTCCTTGATTTCCTAGATAGTTTTCAACCTGCTATGGACACTGCATGTTGCCTTGCGTAGAAGCTGTGTGCGTGTGTGTGTGTGTGTGTGTGTGTGAGTGTGTGTGTGTGTGTGAGTGTGTGTGTGTGTGATTTTCCAGTTTCAGTCATTATTATTAGTATGTCATTGTACCTGTAGTAACATGTAGATATTCCATTGGTGTCATTTTGTGGATGTGTAAATAGTTATGCTTATAATTCCTCATAAAAATCTTTTGCTTTCAACAAGGTTAGAGTGATTGTTTTTAGGCACTGTGATCAGCGTCTTCCCCACTCCCAACCACATCCCTACTCCCTGATCACAGCAAGTACGTGGTGACTTTTGAGGTGCATGTAAGGATTTGAGGCCTTTTTTGTCATTCCTTTTACTAGGTAACCTATCAGTACACAGTACACAGTACACAGTAATTTATTGCGCCAAGTGACATCATTTAAAAAACGGGCACGAGGAAAACTAAGTGATGAAGGCTAAAAGAAACAAAACAAAAAGCCAAACACACGCATCGCTTACACACCCTAACACGCCGTTAATGCAAAAAACATGGACATTTCCCGATGTACCTCACTCACGACACACACGCAGCTGCACACAGACAAGAGATAAGACTACACCTGAAACCAAAAGGGTTAACTGGTAAATGGGGCAATATACAATGAACAGTTAAGTTACTATTTAAGAACTGTTGACAAAAGAGGAACAAACTAAGATGATACACCCACCCACCCACCCCCCTTTTAAGTGGCAATAAATAATACATATGAACAGAGACAAGACCACTAAGACGTACCCCCCCACCCCCCCACCCCCATCCCACCCCCGTCACCCCACAAAAGAATACAGTAGAACAATACAAAAAACAGTGAAAGCTACAAGAAGACCAACCCTTCCCCACCCCCACCTCCTCCCCCACCCCTCCCCCCACCCCCAACCACACTCAGTAGCAGTCCATATAGCCCAGAGGAAGCACAAAAGAGAAAGTGGCACTGTCATAGATGTGGAGAAGTGTGTGCGCACCGCCGACAGGATCAGCGGCGGCAACGCTGCCTGGGGAGGTTCTGGACAGCGTTGAGCTCCGTCACCGCCGTGGGGAAGAACGAGTTCTGAAAACGGCATGTGCGCGTTTTGAGGGACCTGAAACGACGGCCAGATAATAAAGTTAGTGTAAAGGCATTTCATTGGTCTGTTTTGTTGTTGATGTATTCTTTCATTTTGATAATAAAATGCAGGTATTATGATAAATTTTAATCAAGTGCTGCATACCACTGTGTGCAGAATTCTCTCAGCTACAACTTTTATTCTTTGCATTTTTTTGATCAGAGGTGAAGAAGAATATGAAAATTGACTTCAAAGACGGTGACCGTTTTTGGAGTAAATTCGGGGTGGGGTGTGGAGTCAGCACAGAGCAATGACGCATTGCTAAAAAAACTCAGCAACGTAAGGGTTAACATTCAGTGGGAACACCACCTAAAGCAATTGTGTACTGTGGTTAAAAATTAACCAGGTTGAAATTGTGCAGTATTTATGTCAGAGCTGATATGGTGGATGAGTAATCTCAAAATGAAAGTGCATAATGTTGAGGGGAAACTCTGTCCAGGCAAACTTAAGACTTTTGTTCAATGTCATGGTCTGTATTTGATAAAGCAAGGCGATATTTTTTGTCAAGTTGTTTTAGATTGCTCAGATTAGTCAAATTTCGAAATTATGATGCTTTACATTTAGGAAAATCTCGAAAAAATCTGCACTATACATGGATTTGTTTAACACCGTGTTTATCAACGTAGACAGTTTGGACAAAGAAATTAGAGGCCAAGACTGTAATGAAATCCCTTTACTGTCTAGAGCCAAGGCAGACCTGAAGATGGAGAAGGACCCCTTCAAGAAAAAGGTGCTGGATGGACGACAGCTGGCACTGAAAGTATCTGCCAACTCTGTCTATGGATTCACAGGGGCTCAGGTGGGCAAGCTGCCCTGTCTTGAAATCTCACAGGTGAGTTTCTACAGTAATGAATATGCATGATGAGTTTCTACAGTAATGAATATGCATGATGAGTTTCTGCAGTAATGAATGCATGATGAGTTTTTACTGTAATGAATGTGCATGATGAGTTTTTACTGTAATGAATATGCATGAGTTTGTACAGCAATGAATATGCATGATGGGTTTCTACAGTAATGAATATACAAGATGAGTTTCTGCAGTAATGAATGTTCATGATGAGTTTCTACAGTAATGAATATGCATGATGAGTTTCTACTGTAATGAATATGCATGATGAGTTTCTACTGTAATGAATGTGCATGATGAATCCTTTTGGGTCCTGCTTTCTGTGGTCCCCTTTGAATGAAAACTTCTAGATTTTGTTTCATCTCAGCTTTTGAAGAAATTTGAATAGTGAACTGCAGAATTATGATAATATAACAGTGATTCTATGTTGAAAATGAGATTTTTTTAATGTCTTGCTAGGCTGTGACAGACCTGTACTGATTGAACTTGTTCTAAAAGCAAAGTAAACTTTCGTTGTGAAATTGATTTGTTTTATATTTTTGCACTCCTTTGAATAGTGTGTTTGAGCTTGATTCTTTGCATTCAGAGCAGTAGAGATACTTTTCAGTGATTGAGGGTATTGAAAAAAGATAAGAATTCTTTGAAGTTAGTTTTTTGGGGGTTGGGGAGAAGTTCGAGTTTCCTTTCTTTCTTTTTTCTTCAAAATTTACTCAGCCTGAATGTTTGGAGTACTTCATATGGTTTAGTCCATTTGACTGCATGTTTGATGATGACCTTTGCAGAGTGTGACGGCCTTTGGTCGCATGATGATAGAGCAGACCAAGCAATACGTGGAGGAGCGCTACACCACAGAAAATGGCTACAAGCACACTGCCAAGGTCAGCAGGTGTCCCCTACAAAGTTCTAGAAAGAAGTGTTTTGGCTGGAGGGTCTGGTGACATGGCTTGACCAACTTGTTCTTTTTGGGTTTTTTCTTGTAAATGCCCAATAATGTAGAGACTTGGCAGGTGTAACACTTGTATCAGCATCTTACTTTATGCAGCTTTTTAAAAAGCCTTTGTGGTAAGACTGGCAGTGTTAGGTTTGTAAATGTGACTCTCCATCGCTAAATGAGTCGGTTTGCCAGTCGAGTCATTTTGCGCAAACCACAAAGGAGGTGGGGGTTGTAGTGGTCGACTTCAAGATTTTTTTTCTTCTCTTCTCTAGTCCCTTCTTCATCGTATGAGTAAGTTTCGTGTTTGAAATCAACATGTAAGAGTATGCTTTATGATGTTTTTTGAATGTGGTGGTAAATCATTTACAAGAAAACGTCTGCGAACCGATCGTCAACATCAAGCATTTTCTCAAAGTTTCGTAGCCACCACTGCAACAGATCGACGGGGGAATACCCTAGGCTGCCAACCAAAGCCAAAAACCACTGCTTCATCTCTGTGGCAAATTGCATGAGTCTAGAATAAGGGTTGCTAGGGAAAAAGGGGAATAATGTATGTAAATTTTAAACACGTTTTTCTCAAAAAGCGTATTTTTAGGGTGTCGATCTTACAATCATGTGAAATCGTGTAGGGTAGTCATATGTTCATGATTATTGCACCATTGAGAAGCTTGTTGTGTGCTCTTTTTGAAAACATACAGAAATGAAAATGTTCAAAATGCAACGAGTGACTCATTTTGTGATGGAGGGTCACAAATAGATCTATATGTATTCTTTCATTTGTAAATGTAGATTAGAATAGATGGGATAAATCCATTTGAGTATAAGTCTGGAGCTGGAATTTTTTTTGGGGGAAGCACTGATTTCCTTGATGAGTGAATGGTATTGTTTTGTTTGAATGGCAGGTTCATTGGCCATGGCATATTCATAGCAGTCAAACAATTAACTCTGAAGCTGAGGGTTTGGAATAGAACGGATATAGTGTGTATGTGTGCCTACAGGTCATCTATGGAGACACAGATTCGGTGATGGTGAGGTTTGGCACACCGACGGTGGAGGATTCCATGGCATTGGGCAAGGAGGCAGCGGAGTACATCTCCACCAAGTTTGTCAGCCCCATCAAGCTGGAGTTCGAAAAGGTTCCCACACGTTGTGCTGCTTTTTCTTTACCTGTTCATGGTGTAGATATGAATGTTATCTGATTAGATAGCACTGAACGTCTTTCACTAAAAAATGTTTAGAATCAAATGTAAAATTTTGTGAGAAGGTATCAACATTTTTGCTCACATGACTCATGAGTCAGATGAAAAAGAAAATTTATGTTTGTTAGTTTATATTCAAAATGGCATGATCCTGAATCTGCTATGGTTAAGTTAAAAGGGATCAATTTCCTTTGTGGTCCACAGTCAAGGCATCCGAGAGTTTCCTAAAAGTTCTTTGATGAGGGATTGCAGTAGAGGGAAAAATTCTTTTGTGGCATGAGCTGCAAAATTGTTTCGGATAGGTTTGCTCATTGTACACAAACAGCTTGCTGTGTCCAATTTCTTAACTACTTACTGTCCCTCTTTGCCTTGTGCAGGTGTACTTTCCATACCTGCTGATCAACAAGAAGCGCTATGCAGGGCTGTTCTGGACCAACCCAGCCAAGTACGACAAGATGGACTGCAAGGGACTGGAGACAGTCAGGCGTGACAACTCACCCCTGGTGGTCAACCTCATCAACACCTGTCTGGAGCTTCTCCTCATCCACAGGTGTGTGGTGTCCTTCATGGATGACAAAGGTGGTGGTGGTGGTAGTGGTGGGTGGTGGGTGGTGGTGGTGGTGGTGGTGGTGGTGGTGGTGGTGGTGGTGGTGGTGGTGGTGGTGGTGGTGACGGTGGTGGTGGTGGTGGTGGTGGTGGTGGTGGTGGTGGTGGTGGTGGTGACGGTGGTGGTGGTGGTGGTGGTGGTGGTGGTGGTGGTGGTGGTGGTGGAGGTGGAGGTGGTGGTGGTGGTGGAGGTGGAGGTGGTGGTGGTGGTGGTGGTGGTGGTGGTGGTGGAGGTGGAGGTGGTGGTGGTGGAGGTGGAGGTGGTGGTGGTGGTGGTGGTGGTGGTGGAGGTGGTGATGGTGGTGGTTGGTGGTGGTGGTGGTGGGTGGTGGTGGTGGAGGTGGTGATGGTGGTGGTGGAGGTGGTGGTGGTGGTGGAGGTGGTGGTGGTGGTGGTGGTGGTGGTGGAGGTGGTGGTGGTGGTGGTAGTGGTGGGTGGTGGGTGGTGGTGGTGGTGGTGGTGGTGGTGGTGGTGGTGGTGGTGGTGGTGGAGGTGGTGGTGGTGGTGGTGGTGGTGGAGGTGGTGATGATGGTGGTGGTGGTGGTGGTGGTGGTGGTGGTGGTGGTGGTGGTGGTGGTGGTGGTGGTGGAGGTGGAGGTGGTGGTGGTGGTGGTGGTGGAGGTGGAGGTGGTGGAGGTGGTGGTGGTGGTGGTGGTGGTGGTGGTGGTGGTGGTGGTGGTGGTGGAGGTGGTGGTGGTGGAGGTGGTGGTGGAGGTGGTGATGGTGGTGGTTGGTGGTGGTGATGGTGGTGGTGGTGACCACCACAGTAACAACAGTCCTGCATTTACAGTGAAAATGATAATGCTGCCCAGATGCTCAAGTTGGTGTTTCCCCCTGTGGGTTGGGGGTTAAACAGGGATGAAAATTTTCCGCGGATCCGAGGATTTCCTCGGATTTGATGACCAATTTGGTCACTCTCGAGATTCGTGTAAATCCGTTGAGAAATTTTTTAGGGGGGGGTTAGGTTGAACCGCACCGGCTGATGGGTAGCCATTTTGATGCCTTGGCCAATTGTGCAAATCTGCTTAAAAGCACACGAAGCAGAAATCGGAAACTAGTCTGAACCAATGAAACGCTTCAAAAGAGAAGCCTCTGTCTATCCTTTGCTCTGATTGGTCGCTTAACCCGTGCGCATCGCGTGATCATGGCCGAATTGATGAACGGAAACAGCCGAAGCTAGCTTCGGCTCTTTTCGACATAAGGAACGCACGGCGTCTTTAGTATCAATCAACCAAGTGCAAGAATGCCGAGGAGGGATGCAAAGAAGTTTGCTACGCTGCATAAATTTGGGACAAGCCGAAGAAAAAAGGAAGACAACGGTAGACTTGTCAACAGCCTCCGGAGCGGAGAATTCGACAGTGATCGCTTCTGTTTCGATCGACACCGCACCACGTGCGAGCGGCGATTCAGCAGCTACCACTCTTGACTTGAGTCGATCAAAACTACGTCTGGCGCAGCTGTTTCGAGGTTGCTCGCCTCCTCATCGTCCGCTCAGAAACGAAGACATGGAGTGGGAACCGACTTATGTCCTGACTCCGGAGCTCGAGAATCGACAGCGCTTGCTTCTAGTTCTACTTCGACCGAAGATGCACCTCTCGCTAGTAGTGATTCGGCAACCTCCGCACTCACGTTTATCGAATCTGCTTCTGGCGCAGCTGATGTTGCGAAAGCAATCGCCTCCTCATCGTCAGAATCTGTCCCTACCAGTGCCAAGAAACTTCGTCGTTTCGAGAGCGAGACAAGAGAGCCAGTAGGTGATGACGAGAACGTGATCGTCAGCATGAGCATGATGAACAAGCTCGTCTCCGTGTTCCGCTGCCGAGATTGTGACCAGCTGCCGTTAACAGTGACCAAAAATCAGTCGGCGATGTTTGGATCAGCGAGCAAGCTGAAAGTGTTCTGCTCAGCATGTGGGAACACCATTACGGCGGTCAGGACCTCACCAAAGACAGGTACTCTGCACAATGGCTATGACATCAACCGTCGTCTCGTCGTTGCTGCCACCTCCATTGGGATTGGGTTCACCCAACTGAGACGATTTTTCGCTCTCATGAACATGCCCCCACCCATGCATCTGAAGACATGGCAGCTCTACCAGAAGACGCTGCATTCAGGAGTTCATCGGGCTGCTGATAGGCACCTTCAGGAGGCAGCTGAACAGGTTCGACTGATGTACTTGCAGTTGAAAATTAGTCAGCCAACTCCAGAAGGACGTCTAGATATTGCAGTTTCGTTCGATGGGAGCTGGCACAAGCGTGGGCGAACATCTCACAGTGGCATTGCTGGTGTCATCGAGATCTACAGTGGACTTGTTGTAGACTTTGTGAGATGTCAAGTTTCAGGAGTGATATGAATAAATGATGCGGAGGTAACACAACTTCAAATTTTTGGCATGATGTTGACAAGTGTTTGTACTGTACTAGTTGTTGAAAAAACTTCCTGGTGCACTTTTCACAAGGGATTTTTTTATATAACCAATATTCAGACAGCTGATTTTGTAATGTAGGAAGTAATGTCTGAAAATTTAGAATATAAATTATAGTTTTCAGCACCTTTCATAAGCAGATTTTGACATTTGCTCTTGTTGTCTGAATTTGTACTTGAATTGCTAGGAAATGCCTTCTCAGCACTTATAAATAGCATTTTAATATTTCGGCGGGGGGCGTTGCCCCCCTCGTCCCCCCAGCGGGGCGTTGCCCCTGCACCCCACCGGGGCCTAGGCGGCCCCTGGACCCCGGCCAAGTTTCCTCTTTTTTTCCCATTTGCTGTTTTCATCCCTGGTTAAATGAATTGACCCACCGTGTCTCCCTACACAATTCATAAGAGATGAATAAATTGATACATCTTGTCTTAAATTGTGCTTACTTGGAACTCTTCTAGTGATTTTCTTGCTTGGCCTTTTATAGCCTACAAAGGCTGATAGGCTGTAAAACTCCATCCATCCATCCAACTCCAGCTGGTGATTTTGAAAGTAGGGTATCTCATCCTTAGTTCTTTAAACAGAATTGCACGTCTTGTGCAAGAGAAAACTTTTCATTACCTCGGGCAGGCACCAAACTTTCAATCTCCTGGTGAACTCTCCAGTGTCCAAGTGCTACTGAGGTCCCTGGCAAAGTGTGTCCACATTGTCAATTCACTGACAACACAAGTTTTCATGCCATTACTTTTGACCTTTCATACCGGGATATTCAGGATTGTGAAGCACGTCCACTACTCGCACTGGTCTTTCCTAGTGTCATGGTTCCTTCCCATGCCACTCAGTCTGTCGTGAGAGTGATACGAGGATGTTCCTACTACAGGGCAGGACAGATGGAATTTTTTTTTGTCTGTGCAGAAGTTACTTGCTCCTGCTCAGTGTGTTATAGACTTCAGTCATCTTGTGCTTACATTTGTAAATGATGCAGAGCATGAATACCGTCTGGTGTTTCAACTAAGAGAGCATGTTCCGCTTCTTATACTGAAATGGGAATTACTGTTTTGGATGGCATAATAGATATGTCATGACCTTGTTTATTAGTCGGATGGGAGATGTCTTATAGGCCTGAATAACTGACCGTTAACTTGCAAAACAGTTTGCATGACCTGTACACAAGACCCACAAACGTGACCTGTGAACGTAACCTGTGTATGCGAAACATGCACTTGACCATACACGTGACCCATACTCGGGACCTGTACACGCGACCTGTATATGCGACCCGTACACATGACTCATACACGTGACCTGTACATGTGACCCGTACACGTGACCTGTACTCATGACCCGTACATGCGACAAGTACATGTGACCTGTACACGTGACCCTTACACATGAAACATGGAACTGCAATTCATCAGGCCTGATTGTTGTGACTGGGAACTGAACTGTGTCTGTCTTGCTGCAGGGACCCCAATGGAGCTGTGGAATATGCCAAACAGACCATCTCAGACCTGCTGTGCAACCGCATCGACATCTCGCAGCTGGTCATCAGCAAGGAGCTGACCAAGTCGGACAGTGAGTACACTGCAAAACAGGCACATGTTGCGCTGGCAAATCGCATGCGCGTGCGTGACCCAGGCAGTGCACCCCAGCTTGGAGACCGCGTCCCCTACGTCATCGTTGGTGCACCTAAAGGCACTGCTGCCTACCTCAAGTCTGAGGTGAGTGGTCTGTGTGTGTAGGGCTGTGTGGGACTGACTCACTAGGTGAGTGGTCTGTGTGTGTAGGGCTGTGTGGGACTGACTCACTAGGTGAGTGGTTTGTGTGTGTAGGGCTGTGTGGGACTGACTCACCAGGTGAGTGGTCTGTGTGTGTAGGGCTGTGTGGGACTGACTCAATAAGTGAGTGGTCTGTGTGGGACTGTGTGGGACTAACAATGTGAGTGGTCTGAGTGTGTAGGACTGTGTGGGACTGACTCACTAGGTGAGTGGTCTGTGTGTGTAGGGCTGTGTGGGACTGACTCACTAGGTGAGTGGTCTGTGTGTGTAGGGCTGTGTGGGACTAACTCACAATGTGAGTGGTCTGTGTGTGTAGGGCTGTGTGGGACTGACTCACTAGGTGAGTGGTTTGTGTGTGTAGGGCTGTGTGGGACTGACTCACTAGGTGAGTGGTTTGTGTGTGTAGGGCTGTGTGGGACTGACTCACTAGGTGAGTGGTCTGTGTAGGACTGTGTGGGACTGACTCACAATGTGAGTGGTCTGTGTGTAGGGCTGTGTGGGACTGACTCACAATGTGAGTGGTCTGTGTGTGTAGGGCTGTGTGGGACTGACTCACAATGGGCGTCTTTCAGCGAGCAACTAAAGTGTCTAGTCGAGTTGGCCAAGTGCGCATGTCATGAGGTCATTCGCTGAAAGATGGTTTAGTTCAACTTTAGTTCATCAAAATGGCGGCCACCGCTATGTTTTTTTTGGACCTCTTCCTTGACTGTAATGAAGAAGAACTTTTGATGAACGAAGAGCGCTCCAAGATGGTTGCCTTGCACCGGCAACCATTGCGCATTATTCCACGTGTCCAGGGATACATGGGTGTCGTGGAAAGGATGGATAGCCGGACATTTTCCAGGACTTTCCGCGTGTCACCACCAGTGTTTGACGCATTGCATGACAGAATTGCAATGCAGTTGACTCACAGGTAGATTAATTGCTCGCGTTGAAACGTTTTGACAGGAAATTTGAAGGCACGATTGCCAAATTATCTCTTGAGTGCCGATTACAGATTTATGTTGCTTTTTTTTCCTAATAGTAAGGCACCACTGACCGGATTCGTTCATTTTCGATAGTTATGAGAGTTTGCTATTAAAATTTAAAGTATGGGACTGTCTGAATGGTTGTGGGAAACATAAACGTAGGTCAGTGTGTGTAACCCAATACAAAACAAAAAACACCAACTACTGGTTAACTGTCAGCAAAAGGCTACAGACGTTTCAGGTCGCACGCAGAATGTATCGTAGATTGTATCGTAGAATGAATGAATGTAGGCCAGTTGCGTTGATCGTACTTGCCGTTTGAAGTGACGTTCATTTCCTTGCCCAAGGCATGGCATGATCTTCCTGCCAATTTGACTCGAGTTTGAAGATGATCAATGTCTGGCTGACAGCCGTCCGTGAATGCGCGGAGAGTATTGCCAGCATGCAATTACCTGTCCTTACCTGTTGTCCCCAGTGGCCGAGATCGATGATTTTATACTGGAATCGTATTGTGATCGTCAAATTTAACTGTTGTGATGAATATATATATATCTCGAGCATATGGTCCTGATTTTATGTGCCGATTGCTTTCCTGCACACACACACAAACCCCACCCTCTAAAAAAAAAGATTAAAAAAATTGCGACTGAATGTTTTATAATGCAGAAAGTTTCCATTAAATTTATGCATTGTTCGTCCGTTATATAATTCCAGCAACAATCAAGCTTTGATGTTCAAGAGCTGTTGGGTTCGTGGTTTAGGCAAATGTACAATTGTTTTCATTGCAAAGACTGCAGTCAGCTTCTCTCCCACATTTCTCAGTGATTAACGTACAGGTATGTGGTTATCAACTGGGAGGTCCAGAGTTCGTTCCCTGCCCCAGTCCCAAAATGCCAATACCCTGCAAGTTTACCATGCACTCTTCAAGGAGAAGACTATGTGCAATTTGTATTTTTCATCCTGTGAGCTCAGACACTGCACTTTCTTCAAGACACAGGTCTACAACAAAATCTATGGTTTGTTTTTCTTGTCCTGGATGGATGCATGGATTGAGTTTTTCAGCCTATCAGCCTTTGTAGGCTATGTAAGGCCACTAAGCACGACAATCGCTAGAATCGAATAAGTGCAAATCAAGTCACGGTGTCCCTAGTTACTTATTCGTCTCTTACGAATCGCGTAGGGAGACGCGGTGGGTCAATTCTTACCCCGAACCCACAGGGGGATCTTGTCCTGGATCAATAGATGTTAATCAATAAAGAGCAAAAACAAACCCTTTTCGTACTTTTTGTTTTATGCCCATTGCACGCTTCAGCCAGCATTGCAGTTGTGGAAAAACAATCAAGCAACACTCTAGTTGTAGAGCTCTGAAGTGTAATAAAACTAGAGTGCATGCTTTCTCCTTGTTTTTGAATCTGGATGTGGAGCAATTCTAGTGCAAGTCAGTAGGTGGATATTTAAGTGTCTTGATGGTCTTTCCACAAAACCTACAGGCATAAATGAATGCATCCTTTGACTACCCATTGTCAATATATTTTGGGCAAAATTACTTTTCAAGCGTGCTGAGGCAATGCAAGTCAATCATCAGATGCAACTTGAACCCTGCTCCAACTGACTGTAAGCAACTGCAGGTCAAGTGCGCTATCCACTTGGTCACAGTGCCAGCGTTCTGTGAGCATTCCAACAAGACTCCCCCCCTTGTTTTCTTCTGCTTGGTATACAACAAATATCCAATGAGTAATGACAGTGAAGATGTTTGACTCTGGAGCTGATTTTAATCAACCAAAAAGGACAACACCATACCAATTCCAACTAACTCCAAAATTCAGGAATTCCAAAGCAAGGGAAATGCACAGTACAGAACAACACCAGTGAACATTCTCTGCGCGTTAGTGTAAATATCCTTTCCCAGAGATAAATATTTTCAGCTGACATAATCATGATCTACATCATTCTTTAAATAAATAAAGCATTGTATTGCATCACTTTGCCATCAGTCATTCAGTTGATGACTGGTTGATCACTTCATGACAATTATACACATTTGATGCTCTGACAAACATTTGGAACTAACTGCCTGTATGTTATTGTTGATCAGTACAAAGACCAAACATGATACATAGTGATACATAACTTAATTTCTCAATCTGCAACAATTTTTCAAAATTGAAAAACACACGCAAAAGTATTTCTTCTCCATTTTGCTGCCTACATTATCCACTTAGAATTTATGTTCATGACAATGCCATTTTTGTCAGCAGAATCATGAGAATGACACTAGGCTGTAGTACACATCAAATATTGATGTGACTGAAAGAAGATGGAAAAACTACTTCTGCTGCTTCATGTTTTGCAAACACTACAATTATTTAAATGGATTAGACATGTAGAATGCAAATTACAATATTCAATGTCAGGTATGTCATTACGTTTGTCAAGACACATTTGCTGAAGTGGATTAAATTATTTGAATCAAAAGACAGAAACATTTGATAATGACACTTGACTTACACAAAGCAAATTTGGGGAAAAGGATTAATTTGGTATATTGCACAGACTGCAAAACAAGTACAGTACATAAGACAGATCAGGGAGGTGACTTACACGTATGTCAATATTGATACAAGGCATATGAAATATCAAACTCACAGCATGATAAAATGAATCACCGAATGGTTTCTCATGACTAGAAAGAAGACTCCCAATGCAAGAAATCTTGAGATGAAACACTGATCACATTTGAATAATGCAAATAGCACACATTTTATTATGCAGGTATGAAATGAGAAACAGTTCCCTGTCATGGTCAAACATATTGTAGCATCTGTGCCACACTGATAGACTCGGTGCAAGGCTGCTTTAAACTGTCCACATGTCCATTGTCAGAGCTCTGCCTCCATTCATCATCAAAGATAAGATTACTTAGAGTCCTGAGGGCATGATTGCTGTGCTTGAAAAAAGGGCACAATAACAATGCAAATCATAAAACACTAAACTTGAACACGTTTTCACAACGAACGATGAAAAAAAAATGCTGCTACCGACAATGATGTTTCCTCCCCTTTCCACTCAGCTGTTCATCATTCAAGAAGAGTGCCGATATCCGACTGAAAAATACAAAGAATGCACCATGCCAACTTATGACAATTCCTGAGCAGAAAATGG
>JAWQFJ010002521.1:165387-177887 GCA_034096865.1 Theodoxus fluviatilis | reverse complement strand
AGTTCCTCCGGGAGTAGGGTGCGCCTATCACCCAAGTGTCTTCAATTCTCTCTCTTCCTATCGTGTGCCATGTGTATCCTGTGAGTTAAGTGCGCATTGTGCATCAACAGTCACTACATTCCATTCTTCTACTAATCTGGAAGTCACGGAACTGCTCTTCATATCTCTTGTCAGTTGATTAGTCACGCCTTCCCTCTCTCTGTATGATGTCCTGTGTGTTGGATGTCCATTTTTCATGCAGCTGTCCATTCCATCACTTGTGAAATCGACTTGACATTTGACCCTAGACCATTCACCTGGCATTCTTGCTTGCGCTAAATCTGAATTGTTATGTTAAAACAATAAACTCGTTGCTTCCTCTAAATTAAGAAGCTTGCTTTCAATGGTGCAATATTTACTTGATAGACTTTGTTGTGCTGAACGAAGCAACACTTCAAACATGTGATTTCAGTTAAGTATAAGGGAGTAATAAGCCCATTTCTTTCACTAAGAAACACAAACTCAGAGACAGGCTGAGACTGCATCGGCCAATCCCCAGCCAGGCGCCTCTGGGGTCCGCGCAGACTCTTGATAAAGGGGGAAACATCTGGGAGACATGTTACTGCAGCCCAAGAGAGGAATGTCACCATGGTCTTGGGTTGGTCCAGCCACTGCCATCCGGCGTTGGACCAGCCAGCAGCCCCTGTACCCATGGAGGAATGAAGCTGTGGAAAGCAGCTACGACTTGTCTCATACCTGCGCCCTTTTACCATCATACCTCGAGCTTATTACCACTCAAACCTTACCACCAGCTCTCTGCATCTTCACACATTACCTCGAGCCCCGTACCACTCAAACCTTACCATCAGCTCTCTGCATCTTCACACATTACCTCGAGCCCCTTACCACTCAAACCTTACCACCAGCTCTCTACGTCTTCACACATTACCTCGAGCCCCTTACCACTCAAACCTTACCACCAGCTCTCTACGTCTTCACACATTACCTCGAGCCCCTTACCACTCAAACCTTACCATCAGCTCTCTACGTCTTCACACATTACCTCGAGCCCCTTACCACTCAAACCTTACCATCAGCTCTCTACGTCTTCACACATTACCTCGAGCCCCTTACCACTCAAACCTTACCACCAGCTCTCTACATCTTCACACATTACCTCGAGCCCCTTACCACTCAAACCTTACCATCAGCTCTCTGCATCTTCACTCATTACCTCGAGCCCCTTACCACTCAAACCTTACCATCAGCTCTCTACGTCTTCACACATTACCTCGAGCCCCTTACCACTCAAACCTTACCATCAGCTCTCTACATCTTCACACATTACCTCGAGCCCCTTACCACTCAAACCTTACCATCAGCTCTCTGCATCTTCACTCATTACCTCGAGCCCCTTACCACTCAAACCTTACCGTCAGCTCTCTACGTCTTCACACATTACCTCGAGCCCCTTACCACTCAAACCTTACCATCAGCTCTCTGCATCTTCACACATTACCTCGAGCCCCTTATCACTCCTTACCACTCAAACCTTACCATCAGCTCTCTGCATCTTCACACATTACCTCGAGCTCCTTACCACTCAAACCTTACCACCAGCTCTCTGCATCTTCACACATTACCTCGAGCCCCTTACCACTCAAACCTTACCATCAGCTCTCTGCATCTTCACACATTATCTCGAGCCCCTTACCACTCAAACCTTACCACCAGCTCTCTGCATCTTCACACATTATCTCGAGCCCCTTACCACTCAAACCTTACCACCAGCTCTCTGCATCTTCACACATTACCTCGAGCCCCTTACCACTCAAACCTTACCATCAGCTCTCTACGTCTTCACACATTACCTCGAGCCCCTTACCACTCAAACCTTACCATCAGCTCTCTGCATCTTCACACATTACCTCGAGCCCCTTACCACTCAAACCTTACCACTAGCTCTCTACATCTTCATTACCTCGAGCCCCTTACCACTCAAACGTTACCATCAGCTCTCTGCATCTTCACACATTACCTCGAGCACCTTACCACTCAAACGTTACCATCAGCTCTCTGCATCTTCACACATTACCTCGAGCCCCTTACCACTCAAACCTTACCATCAGCTCTCTGCATCTTCACACATTACCTCGAGCCCCTTACCACTCAAACCTTACCATCAGCTCTCTACGTCTTCACACATTACCTCGAGCCCCTTACCACTCAAACCTTACCACCAGCTCTTTGCATCTTCACACTTTTGCGCTGCAGAGCGGGTTGAGACATCGTGCTGCTACTGCAACTTTCCTGCATTCCATCGAAGCCTGACGATCTCCACGGAAGAAACAACTAAGAGCGACTGCCTCCATTTCGCCATCAGACGTCTCCAGCTCGAAGTCTCCGCCATCTCTGCTTCTCTCCAGACTTGGCCCCAACCTCCAACTCCCCGACAGGAAAATGGTCAGTGCCACGATTCAAAGCACGGCCTTCTCCGTAGCCTGCCGCGTGGTTCCTCGTCATCGCCGGAGTGTCCCTGCCACTACACCTCATCGTGACGTGATTCCACAACGTTTGGCTGCCTCTCCAGGGGGACCCGTTCAACCTGCCTTTGGTGAGACTGGAACCACAAGCCATGCCCTTCACCCGAGGATAGCAGACGCCTTCCATGGAACGCTAGAACAACGGCTGACATTCCACACACCCGCCTCCAGGACTCATTCCGGTCATAGGCGCTTTGGTGTTTTGTGACTGCTGTTTCTGTTTTCGCGCCGAAAGACTATGAACGATCGCGATTTGTCATGCATAAAGGCGAGAGAAGCAAGGATATAATCAAACTGTCAAGATCTTCAAGGTCACAAGATGAAAATGCAAATAACGGAACGCTATGTAAAAGCTAGAGATAAGTGGTTGACCTTCACAATGGGCAGTCGTACATACAAACGGATCAATTGCAAAATCTACCGTTGGAGAACAGTAGTGTCCATGTTAAGATTGGTTAGTCCCTTAGCAATAGTAGTGTCCATGAAATTAATCGTGACTGCCATTACGCAGCAGTGAGAGCACAAAAGTAACAGATGCGAGGGAATTGAGAAGTCGGGCTGTCCCTAAGGCCAGAGCAGGCAGCAGGGGAGGCTACCTACCCTGGTCTTGTTGAGTCGGGACAGACTGATGTGCAGCACGTACTCCTGGTCTGCATGCACTCGAATCCACTGGCCGTCTGGCCGGGGGCCCGCTGCGTGTGGGCAGAGAGAGAGAGAGAGGCAGACATTATTGACACGTCTCTGATAGTGTTACACACAGTTCATACACAGAGACTTCCTCTTGGGCAGAGAGAGAGAGAGAGAGAGAGAGAGAGAGAGAGAGATAGAGAGAGAGAGAGAGAGAGAGAGAGAGAGAGAGAGAGAGAGAGAGAGAGAGAGAGAGAGAGAGGCACACATTATTGATACGTCTCTGATAGTTTTACACAGTTCATACACAGAGACTTCCTACTGGGCAGAGAGAGAGAGAGAGAGAGAGAGAGAGAGAGAGAGAGAGAGAGAGAGAGAGAGAGAGAGAGAGAGAGAGAGAGAGAGAGAGAGAGAGAGAGAGAGAGAGAGAGGCACACATTATTGACACGTCTCTGATAGTGTTACACACAGTTCATACACAGAGACTTCCTACTGGGCAGAGAGAGAGAGAGAGAGAGAGAGAGAGAGAGAGAGAACGAACGAACGAACGAACTTTATTTTACAAGGGTTGTGAATTAGGCAGTATTGCCTTTCTTACATTCAGCCCTTGAGGCAAAAGAGAGAGATAGAGAGAGAGAGAGAGAGAGAGAGAGAGAGAGAGAGAGAGAGAGAGAGAGAGAGAGGGGGGGGTTATTGACACCAACCTGCGTGGTGGTGAAGTACTGGCTTCTCCTGGCGGTTCCCCCCTCCCTCCGTCCAGAATCCCCTCACACACATCTCCACTCCAATGAGGGGCAGTCGCATGATGGCCGTGTACAGCTGGAGGTGGAGAGGCAGGCGTGCATGTGAGGTGAATCGACATCAGTCCACACACCATCAGGCATGTGAGTGCAACTACGCACACACATATGCACGCACGCACACACACACACACACACACAGATACACACACATACAGATACACACACATACAGATACACACACACACACAGATACACATACACATGCACGCCCACACACATACACACACACACGCACACACACACACGCGCGCACACACACATACACACACAAGCACGCATGCACACACACACACACACACGCATGCACGCACACACATACACACATACACACACACGCACACACACGCATGCACACACACACACACACAAGCACGCACACACCATCAGGAACATACAAACAAAGCTGCAGGGATAAGGAATCATTCTTGCTTCTTCTCCTTCTTTTATCAATAAAAGCCTTGCAAAATATACCATGTATATATTTCATACAGCAAAGAAAATCTGTCATGTGAACTATCATACTTCGTGTGCATAGTGCGCATTTACTGGCTAACACAGTCTATGATATACATCCTGCACCAGTCACAAAAATTCCACCATCCACCAAATCCCCACATCCTGCCATAACAAGTTCTGCTTTTGTGGGGGGTTTTCGGTGCCTTCACCATAGGCATCTTCAACCCAATACAATACAATACAATACAATACAATACAATACAATACAATACAATACAATAAATACTTTACTATATCTCATTTCATTATATTTTACCATCATCAGATATACAAGCACTATCATCCCAACTAGCAAGTGACAAAAATCCCACGCACTTTCTCACCCCAATATACAGAGGAAGCAAAATCACTTCTTCCCCCCCCCTCCCCCCCCCCCCCCCCCCCTCCCCCCCCCCTCCCCCCCCTCCCCCCCTTCCCCCCCCCCCGCCCCTCAAGAGGAAAATCCCCATATTACCCATGAAAATGTTGTCAGGCAGTTCAACCCTCTGGGATTTTTACATCACTTTTTAAAGTCGTCAACTTTCACTGGTGAACCCTGACCCCTTCCCCGTTGACCTCTGCTCTCTGACCTGGTCCTGCTGGTGCCTAGGAAGGTCATCCCCCAACATGGCAGCCAGGGCCTCGGGTTTGCCCTCGCACAGAGCCACCAGCTCTGCCAGCGTCTCTATGGGGGCACGCAGGACTGGGCAGCCCTTCCTCCTGGCACCCTCGCTCTTGGCAGGCCTGCAGGCACCAAGGTGTGCAAATGTGTAGGCACAGTGGTGTGCAAATGTGTAGGCACAGTGGTGTGTAGATGGCAGACACAATGGTGTGTAGATGTGCAGGCACAGTGGTGTGTAGATGTGCAGGCACAGTGGTGTGTAGATGTGCAGGCACAATGGTGTGTAGATGTGCAGGCACAGTGGTGTGTAGATGTGTAGGCACAGTGGTGTGTAGATGTGCAGGCACAGTGGTGTGTAGATGTGCAGGCACAATGGTGTGTAGATGTGTAGGCACAGTGGTGTGTAGATGTGCAGGCACAGTGGTGTGTAGATGTGCAGGCACAGTGGTGTGTAGATGTGTAGGCACAGTGGTGTGTAGATGTGTAGGCACAGTGGTGTGTAGATGTGTAGGCACAATGGTGTGTAGATGTGTAGGCACAGTGGTGTGCAAATGTGTAGGCACAGTGGTGTGTAGATGTGCAGGCACAGTGGTGTGTAGATGTGCAGGCACAATGGTGTGTAGATGTGTAGGCACAGTGGTGTGTAGATGTGCAGGCACAGTGGTGTGTAGATGTGCAGGCACAGTGGTGTGTAGATGTGTAGGCACAGTGGTGTGTAGATGTGCAGCCACAATGGTGTGTAGATGTGTAGGCACACTGGTGTGTAGATGTGTAGGCACAGTGGTGTGCAAATGTGTAGGCACAGTTGTGTGTAGATGTGTAGGCACAGTGGTGTGCAAATGTGTAGGCACAGTGGTGTGTAGATGTGTAGGCACAGTGGTGTGCAAATGTGTAGGCACAGTGGTGTGTAGATGTGCAGGCACCAAGGTGTGCAAATGTGTAGGCACAGTGGTGTGTAGATGTGCAGGCACAATGGTGTGTAGATGTGCAGGCACAGTGGTGTGTAGATGTGCAGGCACAGTGGTGTGCAAATGTGTAGGCACAGTGGTGTGTAGATGTGTAGGCACAGTGGTGTGTAGATGTGTAGGCACAGTGGTGTGTAGATGTGTAGGCACAGTGGTGTGTAGATGTGCAGGCACAGTGGTGTGTAGATGTGTAGGCACAGTGGTGTGTAGATGTGTAGGCACAATGGTGTGTAGATGTGTAGGCACAGTGGTGTGTAGATGTGCAGGCACAGTGGTGTGTAGATGTGCAGGCACAGTGGTGTGTAGATGTGTAGGCACAGTGGTGTGTAGATGTGCAGGCACAAGGTGTGCAAATGTGTAGGCACAATGGTGTGTAGATGTGTAGGCACAGTGGTGTGTAGATGTGTAGGCACAGTGGTGTGTAGATGTGCAGGCACAATGGTGTGTAGATGTGTAGGCACAGTGGTGTGTAGATGTGCAGGCACAGTGGTGTGTAGATGTGCAGGCACAGTGGTGTGTAGATGTGCAGGCACAGTGGTGTGTAGATGTGCAGGCACAGTGGTGTGTAGATGTGCAGGCACAGTGGTGTGTAGATGTGCAGGCACAGTGGTGTGTAGATGTGCAGGCACAGTGGTGTGTAGATGTGCAGGCACAATGGTGTGTAGATGTGCAGGCACAGTGGTGTGTAGATGTGTGCAGGCACAGTGGTGTGTAGATGTGCAGGCACAGTGGTGTGTAGATGTGCAGGCACAATGGTGTGTAGATGTGCAGGCACAGTGGTGTGTAGATGTGCAGGCACAGTGGTGTGTAGATGTGCAGGCACAGTGGTGTGTAGATGTGCAGGCACAGTGGTGTGTAGATGTGCAGGCACAGTGGTGTGTAGATGTGCAGGCACAGTGGTGTGTAGATGTGCAGGCACAGTGGTGTGTAGATGTGCAGGCACAGTGGTGTGTAGATGTGCAGGCACAGTGGTGTGTAGATGTGCAGGCACAGTGGTGTGTAGATGTGCAGGCACAGTGGTGTGTAGATGTGCAGGCACAGTGGTGTGTAGATGTGCAGGCACAATGGTGTGTAGATGTGCAGGCACAGTGGTGTGTAGATGTGCAGGCACAGTGGTGTGTAGATGTGCAGGCACAGTGGTGTGTAGATGTGCAGGCACAGTGGTGTGTAGATGTGCAGGCACAGTGGTGTGTAGATGTGCAGGCACAGTGGTGTGTAGATGTGCAGGCACCATGGTGTGTAGATGTGCAGGCACAGTGGTGTGTAGATGTGCAGGCACAGTGGTGTGTAGATGTGCAGGCACAGTGGTGTGTAGATGTGCAGGCACAGTGGTGTGTAGATGTGCAGGCACAGTGGTGTGTAGATGTGCAGGCACAGTGGTGTGTAGATGTGCAGGCACAGTGGTGTGTAGATGTGCAGGCACAATGGTGTGTAGATGTGCAGGCACAGTGGTGTGTAGATGTGCAGGCACAGTGGTGTGTAGATGTGCAGGCACAGTGGTGTGTAGATGTGCAGGCACAGTGGTGTGTAGATGTGCAGGCACAATGGTGTGTAGATGTGCAGGCACAGTGGTGTGTAGATGTGCAGGCACAGTGGTGTGTAGATGTGCAGGCACAGTGGTGTGTAGATGTGCAGGCACAGTGGTGTGTAGATGTGCAGGCACAGTGGTGTGTAGATGTGCAGGCACAGTGGTGTGTAGATGTGCAGGCACAGTGGTGTGTAGATGTGTAGGCACAGTGGTGTGTAGATGTGCAGGCACAGTGGTGTGTAGATGTGCAGGCACAGTGGTGTGTAGATGTGCAGGCACAGTGGTGTGTAGATGTGCAGGCACAGTGGTGTGTAGATGTGCAGGCACAATGGTGTGTAGATGTGCAGGCACAGTGGTGTGTAGATGTGCAGGCACAGTGGTGTGTAGATGTGCAGGCACAGGGTGTGTAGATGTGCAGGCACAGTGGTGTGTAGATGTGCAGGCACAGTGGTGTGTAGATGTGCAGGCACAGTGGTGTGTAGATGTGCAGGCACAGTGGTGTGTAGATGTGCAGGCACAGTGGTGTGTAGATGTGCAGGCACCAAGGTGTGCAAATGTGTAGGCACAGTGGTGTGTAGATGTGCAGGCACAGTGGTGTGTAGATGTGCAGGCACAGTGGTGTGTAGATGTGCAGGCACAGTGGTGTGTAGATGTGCAGGCACAATGGTGTGTAGATGTGCAGGCACAGTGGTGTGTAAATGTGTAGGCACAGTGGTGTGTAGATGGCAGACACAATGGTGTGTAGATGTGCAGGAACAGTGGTGTGTAGATGTGCAGGAACAGTGGTGTGTAGATGTGCAGGCACAATGGTGTGTAGATGTGCAGGCACAGTGGTGTGTAGATGTGCAGGCACAATGGTGTGTAGATGTGCAGGAACAGTGGTGTGTAGATGTGCAGGCACAATGGCGTGTAGATGTGCAGGAACAGTGGTGTGTAGATGTGCAGGCACAATGGTGTGTAGATGTGCAGGGACAGTGGTGTGTAGATGTGCAGGCACAATGGTGTGTAGATGTGCAGGCACAGTGGTGTGTAAATGTGTAGGGACAGTGGTGTGTAGATGTGCAGGGACAGTGGTGTGTAGATGTGCAGACACAATGGTGTGTAGATGTGCAGGCACAGTGATGTGTAGATGTGCAGGCACAATGGTGTGTAGATTTGCAGGCACAGTGGTGTGTAGATGAGCAGGTGCACTTGTGTGTAGATGTGCAGGCACAGTGGTGTGTAGATGTGCAGGCACAGTGGTGTGTAGATGTGCAGGCACAGCAGTACAGGTGGTAGGGCACTACCTACAGCAGTACAGGTGGTAGGGCACTACCTACAGCAGTACAGGTGGTAGCACACTACCTACAGCAGTACAGGTAGTAGCACACTACCTACAGCAATACAGGTGGTAGCACATTACCTACAGCAGTACAGGTGGTAGCACATTACCTACAGCAGTACAGGTGGTAGCACATTACCTACAGCAGTACAGGTGGTAGCACACTACCTACAGCAGTACAGGTGGTAGCACACTACCTACAGCAGTACAGGTGGTAGCACACTACCTACAGCAGTACAGGTGGTAGCACACTACCTACAGCAGTACAGGTGGTAGCACACTACCTACAGCAGTACAGGTGGTAGCACACTACCTACAGCAGTACAGGTGGTAGCACATTACCTACAGCAGTACAGGTGGTAGCACACTACCTACAGCAGTACAGGTGGTAGCACACTACCTACAGCAGTACAGGTGGTAGCACACTACCTACAGCAGTACAGGTGGTAGCACACTACCTACAGCAGTACAGGTGGTAGGGCACTACCTACAGCAGTACAGGTGGTAGGGCACTACCTACAGCAGTACAGGTGGTAGCACACTACCTACAGCAGTACAGGTGGTAGCACATTACCAACAGCAGTACAGGTGGTAGGGCACTACCTACAGCAGTACAGGTGGTAGCACATTACCTACAGCAGTACAGGTGGTAGCACATTACCTACAGCAGTGCAGGTGATAGCACATTACCTAAAGCAGTACAGGTGGTAGGGCATTACCTACAGCAGTACAGGTGATAGCACATTACCTAAAGCAGTACAGGTGGTAGGGCATGAGGTGAGGCAGGGTCAGCAGAGTGTTGTCCTCCAGCCACTGACCCTGCACCACCATCTGGATCAGCTGGATGATGCGCAGTGACGTCACCAGCCAGCCCTGGTCGGCTGCCACGTCCAGCATGGCCTGCAAAGCAAGGATTGTCATTGACATCATCATCGCCTCTGTCATTGACATCATCATCGTCTCTGTCATTGACATCATCATCGCCTCTGTCATTGACATCATCATCGCCTCTGTCATTGACAACATCATCGCCTCTGTCGTTGACATCATCATCGCCTCTTTCATTGACATCATCATTGCCTCTGTCATTGACATCTTCATTGCCTCTGTCATTGACATCATCATCGCCTCTGTCATTGACATCATCAACGCCTCTGTCATTGACATCATCATCGCCTCTTTCATTGCCATCATCATCGCCTCTTTCATTGACATCATCATCGCCTTCTTCATCGTCTCTTTCATCGCCTCTTTCATTGACATCATCATTGCCTCTTTCATTGACATCATCGTCGCCTCTTTAATTGACATCATCATTTCCTCTTTCATTAACATAATCATTGCCTTTGATTGCCTCTTTCATTGACATCATCATCGCCTTTTTATCGCCTCTATCATTGACATCATCATCGCCTCTTTCATTGACATCATCATTGCATTCTTCATATCATCTGTCATTGCCTCTTTCATTGCCTCTTTCATTGCCTCTTTCATTGCTTCTATTATCGCCTCTTTCATTGCATCTGTCATTGCCTGCCTGCCTATATGTCTGTCTGTATGTCTGTCTTCATATTCAGTACTTCAATTTGCCTTGGGCAAAGGCTGTTGTTATTTGTTGACTCCAGGAAAAATCCAAGGCTACAGCAAAATGTTGTTATGTTGTACTGTTATGTGGGGATTATCTTCAGCCATGGTAAGCTCCTAACATAACAACTGGCATTCTCTGGAGACAGAGATCAAATCCCCTGAAGACGGAGTGTGGCTGCCTGTATGGCGGGGTGTTCAAAAACAGTCACACATGCAATCATCTCACCCACTTGGGTGATCCTGGGAGTGTTTAGCCCAGGCATGCAACAACAACAACAACAATAACAACAACAGCACTTCAATATGAAATATTCACAGCTGTTAGAGAGGTGAGCTTCAGAACAAACTGAAGGAGTATGAGACCAGACTCTGGAGACAGGAAAAGGAGAGGCACTCGATGTAGGGACAAGATGTACGGGGTTGACACCAACACGCTCAAGTGCAACCACTGCATCAAGTGCAACCACTGCATCAAGTGCAACCACTGCATCAAGTGCAACCACTGCATCAAGTGCAACCACTGCATCAAGTGCAACCACTGCATCAAGTGCAACCACTGCATCAAGTGCAACCACTGCATCAAGTGCAACCACTGCATCAAGTGCAACCTCTGCATCAAGTGCAACCACTGCATCAAGTGCAACCACTGCATCAAGTGCAACCACTGCATCAAGTGCAACCACTGCATCAAGTGCAACCACTGCATCAAGTGCAACCACTGCATCAAGTGCAACCACTGCATCAAGTGCAACCACTGCATCAAGTGCAACCACTGCATCAAGTGCAACCACTGCATCAAGTGCAACCACTGCATCAAGTGCAACCACTGCATCAAGTGCAACCACTGCATCAAGTGCAACCACTGCATCAAGTGCAACCACTGCATCAAGTGCAACCACTGCATCAAGTGCAACCACTCCATAGGCGGCTTTCCAGGACTGTGGATATGCATTCCATAACAATCCATAACAATCCATAACAAACCATAACAATACATAACAATCCATAACAATCCATAGCAAACCATAACAAGCCATAACAATCCATAGCAATCCATAACAATCCATAGCAAACCATAACAATCCATAACAATCCATAACAATCCATAGCAAACCATAACAAGCCATAACAATCCATAGCAATCCATAACAATCCATAGCAAACCATAACAATCCATAACAATCCATAACAATCCATAAACAATAACAGACCACAACAATCCAATGCGATCCAAAGCTATCCAAAGCTATCAAAAGCTATCAAAAGCTATCAAAAGGGCGTTTCTGCTATTATCTCAGAGTGACCACTGTGGTCATACGGGAGTCGGTATCCAAATTGGAAGGAAAACATCAGACGGCATTTGCTTTTGGAAAGTGACTGATTGGACGCCAAATGTAACTACAGCGATCACTTCTTTAAAATACTGGAAGTGTTTTTTGGATTGCTTTGGATTGCATATGCACACACTGGGAAACCCGCCTCAAGACTTAACTGCTCAGCCTCAGCAGTCTGCAACTACACCACAACCTCAGAGCTGGGAACCATAGTTGGACACGACTGATGGTGGCCTATCAGTGATATCCAGTACTTGGTACCCTTGACATAAGACATGACAGACGGTAGCCTATCTTTGATATTCAGTACTTGGTACCTTGAAATATGGGGCACAACTGACGGTAGCCTATCTGTGATATTCAGTACTTGGTACCCTTGATATGGGGCACGACTGACGGTAGCATATCTGTGATATTCAGTACTTGGTATCCTTGAAATGGGGCACGACTGACGGTAGCCTATCTGTGATATTCAGTACTTGGTACCCTTGATATGGGGCGCAACTGACGGTAGCATATCTGTGATATTCAGTACTTGGTATCCTTGATATAATTTATGTGTGTCTGTCTCTATATTCAATATAATGAAACTGCCTACCTGTACGGCTATCACTATATTCAACAACTGGAACACCTGCCTACCTGTATGTCTCTCTTAACATTAGATACCTGGAACACCTGCCTACCTGTATCTCT
>JAWQFJ010002521.1:155387-160387 GCA_034096865.1 Theodoxus fluviatilis | reverse complement strand
AGAATGAATGAATGAATGAATGAATGAATGAATGAATGAATGAATGAATGAATGAATGAATGAAGTTTTACGGCTTATCTGCTTTTGAAGGCTATGTAAGGCCATTAAGCACGATACTTACTAGAATAGTTCTGAGAAAGCGCAAATCAAGTCACGATATTCCTATTTATTTGCCTCATACGAATTGCGTAGGGAGACGCGGTGGGTCTATTCTGACCCCCAACCCAAGGAAAACAAGGAATGAACGAATTGATGGATGGACGGACGACGTATGGATGGACGTATGAATGGACGGACGGACGTATGGATGGACGTATGGATGGACGGACGGACGGATGGATGGATGGATGGATGGACGGACGGACGTATGGATGGACGGACGGACGTATGGATGGATGGACGGACGGACGTATGGATGGACGGACGGACGTATGGATGGACGGACGGACGGATGGATGGACGGACGGACGGATGGATGGACGGATGGATGGACGGACGGACGGATGGATGGATGGACGGACGACGTATGGATGGACGGACGTATGAATGGACGGACGGACGTATGGATGGACGTATGGATGGACGGACGGACGGATGGATGGATGGATGGATGGATGAATCATGCATGACTGAAAGAATGAAGGGAGGTACGGAGTTGTACGGTCTATCAGCCTTTGAAAGCTACTACGGATGAACACCGACTACAAAATCACAAGATCAGAGAAGGAGCCAGTCAAATTTTCATTTCCCTGGTCATTGGCGTTTCAGAATCGCGTAGGGAGTCGCGATGGGTCTCTTCTTACCCCACAAACTACAGAGGGTGGTACCAGGAGTAAAATCAGGAACCTGTGACGGCATAATAGTATTCTGTAGTGCGACTTGACCCCAATGCGGCCGTTAGCCAGCATCGTGCTGGAATACTACCCAGGGACAGGAGATGTGCGTTCTGCCTCTCTGCCTCTCTGCCACCCTGAATGTGCGTTCTGCTTCTCTGCCACCCTGAATGTGCGTTCTACCTCTCTGCCACCCTGAATGTGCGTTCTGCCTCTCTGCCACCCTGAATGTGCGTTCTACCTCTCTGCCACCCTGAATGTGCGTTCTGCCTCTCTGCCACCCTGAATGTGCGTTCAGCCTCTCTGCCACCCTGAATGTGCGTTCTACCTCTCTGCCACCCTGAATGTGCGTTCTGCCTCTCTGCCACCCTGAATGTGCGTTCTGCCTCTCTGCCACCCTGAATGTGCGTTCTGCCTTTCTGCCACCCTGAATGTGCGTTCTACCTCTCTGCCACCCTGAATGTGCGTTCTGCCTCTCTGCCACCCTGAATGTGCGTTCTACCTCTCTGCCACCCTGAATGTGCGTTCTGTCTCTCTGCCACCTGAATGTGCGTTCTGTCTCTCTGCCACCCTGAATGTGCGTTCTGCCTCTCTGCCACCCTGAATGTGCGTTCTACCTCTCTGCCACCCTGAATGTGCGTTCTAACTCTCTGCCACCCTGAATGTGCGTTCTACCTCTCTGCCACCCTGAATGTGCGTTCTACCTCTCTGCCACCCTGAATGTGCGTTCTGCCTCTCTGCCACCCTGAATGTGCGTTCTACCTCTCTGCCACCCTGAATGTGCGTTCTGCCTCTCTGCCACCCTGAATGTGCGTTCTACCTCTCTGCCACCCTGAATGTGCGTTCTATCTCTCTGCCACCCTGAATGTGCGTTCTGTCTCTCTGCCACCCTGAATGTGCGTTCTGCCTCTCTGCCACCCTGAATGTGCGTTCTATCTCTCTGCCACCCTGAATGTGCGTTCTACCTCTCTGCCACCCTGAATGTGCGTTCTGCCTCTCTGCCACCCTGAATGTGCGTTCTACCTCTCTGCCACCCTGAATGTGCGTTCTATCTCTCTGCCACCCTGAATGTGCGTTCTGCCTCTCTGCCTCTCTGCCACCCTGAATGTGCGTTCTGCTTCTCTGCCACCCCGACTGTCGGCAAGTGTCAGTAGATAAATTTTCAAGAGGCCCAATGACAAGGGGGGAAATGTGCAAAAGAAACTTGAGACTCACTTAAGGGTTAAAACTCACAACATTCTATCTGCCCTGTTCAACATTCCCGGACTGCCCTGTCCTACCCTGCCTTGTCCTTCTCCTCCCTCTGCCCTGCCTTTCACAACCACTTCCTTTCTGGCCCTGCCCTGCCTGCCCTGCCCTGTCTTGCTCTGCCCAGTCTACAATAATCTGTCCACTATTCCCAGCTTGCTCTATCCTGCCATGCCCTGTCGTGCCCTGCCCGTTTTGTTTTGCCCCGCCCTGTCCTGCCCTGTCCTGCCCTGTCCTGTCCAGCACGGTCTTGTCCTCCGCATACCTCTACCCTGTCTTACACAACCACTTCCTTTCTTGCCCCGCCCTGTCCTGCCCTGCCCTGCCCCGCCCTGTCCTGCCCCGCCCTGTCCTGCCCCGCCCTGTCCTGTCCTGCCCTGCCCTGCCCTGCCCTGTCCTGCCCTGCCCTGTCCTGCCCTGCCCTGCCCTGCCCTGCCCTGCCCTGCCTTGCCCTGTCCTGTCCTGTCCTGTCCTGTCCTGTCCTGCCCTGCCCTGCCCCGCCCTGTCCTGCCACGCCCTGTCCTGCCACGCCCTGCCCCACCCTGTCCTGTCCTGCCCTGTCCTGCCCCGCCCTGTCCTGCCATGTCCTGTCGTGCCCTGCCCTGCCCTGTCCTGCCCTGTCCTGTCCTGCCCTATCCTGCCCTGTCCTGTCCTGCCCTGCCCTGTCCTGCCCTGTCCTGCCCTGCCCTGCCCTGCCCTGTCCTGTTCTGCCCTGCCCTGCCCTGTCCTGCTCTGCCCTGTCCTGCCCTGCCCCTGTTTTGTTTTGACCCGCCCTGCCTTGTCCTTCTCCGCCTACCTCTAACCTGCCTTGCCCTGTCCCTTCTTTATTTGGCCCGCCCCTATCTTGTCTTATCTTGTCCTTTCTTTTGGTGGTGGTACAGTGGAGAATGATGATGATAATGATAGACGTTCCTGTTGCTGGTACTTGCTATGACGATAACCACGATGATAACGACAACGATCATGATGAAGTCAACGGCGTCAATGAGTAAGAGGACGACGAAAATGGTCGAAAATGACGATGAAGTTGACTGAAATATTTACGAGTCTCGCCCACGCTTGGCGAGTGAGCCCAGGAGGAAGTGACATGCGATGGGCTTCCGGTCACCACAGCATCAGAGAACTACTGAGGGAGCGGGGCTGGAGACACGCAGACAGACAGCAGTGTGCTCTCCCATGTTCCGTATCGGCCACGTGCTTCCCTTGCAGTCAGGCGGCCTCGCAGTGGACATACGGCAAGCAGGGGGAATGTGTGGGATGGGAAACAGTCTCGCCTCTCTCTCTCTCTCTCTCTCTCTCTCTCTCTCTCTCTCTCTCTCTCTCTCTCTCTCTCTCTCTCTCTCTCTCTCTCTCTCTCTCTCTGACACATTCACATATTACTATTCAGTCTTCTCGATACCGCACTGCTATGTTATGTAAAATCTTCACCTTGCAATGGGCCGGTGGCCTAGGCAATAAATTTTTTCGTTCGTTCGTTCGTTCGTTCTCTCTCTCTCTCTCTCTCTCTCTCTCTCTCTCTCTCTCTCTCTCTCTCTCTCTCTCTCTCTCTCATGTTTCTGACTAGGACATCCTGGTGGCGCGATCACTTCAGCACAGCCGCCTCCACCCCACCCCATCCGTTCTGGTCTGACTACTTCCTCCCCACCCCTCAGCCACTTTACTACACCCAACCTTCACTCCCCCCACCCATCCGTGAGGTCGGTCGGCATGCGTGGGTGTGGATATATGCCGTGTGTGTGTGCGTGCATGCATGTGTGTGTGTGCGTGCATGCATGTGTGTGTATATGCGTGTGTGTGTGCATGCGTGCATGTGCGTGTGTGTGCGTGCGTGCGTGTGTGTGCGTGTGTGTGTATGCTTGCGTTTGATACCCAAACGAAACACTACACAAATACATTATCGCCAATGTCCAAACGCACCCCCCCCGCCCCCCCCGCCCCCCCCCCCCCCCACCCCCCCCTCCCGACCCCCCCCTCGCAATCACAACAGGCAACACACAAAACATCGTGCACGTGCGTTCGTCACAGGCAGAATTGAGCAATCCAAACAACTAAGCCATACATGGCACACACACCCACACACGCACGCACTCACACTAACACACACACACCGGTTGACAGAGACAGTGTGACAAGAGGGAGCGAGACAGACAGACATACCGAGAGAGAGACAGAGAGAATGCTAGTGATGAGAGCAAAGCTGTCAACGCCGATACTTCAATCACAGACGTTGGAGGTCAGGCGAAGCAGACAGCGAGACAGACAGGCACACTGTACATGTGGTCATATGACAGCTGGGGCACGCTGCTGCAGCGAGGGGAAGAGAACGGCTGCCAGCCCCCAGGTACAGACCAGCCTGAATTGGTTATCCTGCAGTGCTGGCACGCATCAGTAACTGTTGGCCAGCAGTGTGCACAGCATAGAACGTGCAGCATAGAACGCATGCGCAGCACACAAGAATCACTCGACCAGCTCGAGACCTCTGTTGGCCAGATATGAGTGTTAGGAAAAGCAAGTGCACTGCGAGTTTACGTCGAAGATGCACTGCGCTGAGACGGAGCCACAGTGAGAGGAAGTGCGGGGTTATGAGTACCCAACGGAGAACCAGGGACAGGAAAGACGAATGAATGGCACACGGAGGATCATACAAAGGAAGGAGGCATCTCACTGTCTGCACCGTCTCTTTCTTCTGGGGCATCCTCGCCTGGAGAGACAACGCGTAAAACCCGGACTGGCCTCACTCAGAAGAGGAACAAGGAAAGGCCCGGATAGAGAGCCGACATCGTGTAGTCTGCTTGGACGGGGTAAGTTCGCTCTCCAGTTATTCACGAAAAAGAGCCAGGAAGTGCGATGTTGTGAAGACCAGGAGAGCCTCACGTTTCCCAGCTTTCTCAGCAGTCCCTCAGACTACCCTTGCCTCAG
>JAWQFJ010002521.1:65387-147887 GCA_034096865.1 Theodoxus fluviatilis | reverse complement strand
ACCAGGTAGGACAGACCAGACAGGACAACCAGACAAGGACAGACAGGACAGACAGGACACCAGACAGGACAGACAGACAGGACAGGACAGACCAGACCGGACAGACAGGACAGACCAGACAGACGGACAGGACAGGACAGACAGCGACCAGGACAGGACCAGACAGACAGACAGACAGACAGACCAGACAGGACAGACCAGACAGGACAGACAGGACCAGACAGGACCAGACAGGACAGACAGGACAGGACGACCAGACAGGACAGACCAGACAGGACAGACCAGACAGGACAGACCAGACAGGACAGGACAGACAGGACAGACCAGACAGGACAGACCAGACAGACCAGACCAGACAGGACAGACCAGACAGGACAGGACAGACCAGACAGGACAGACCAGACAGGACAGACCAGACAGGACAGACCAGACAGGACAGACCAGACAGGACAGACCAGACAGACAGGACAGGACCAGACAGACAGGACAGACAGGACAGGACAGACCAGACAGGACAGACCAGACAGGACAGGACAGACCAGACAGGACAGGACAGACCAGACAGGACAGGACAGACAGGACAGGACAGACAGACAGGACAGACCAGACAGGACAGGACAGACCAGACAGGACAGGACAGACCAGACAGGACAGGACAGACCAGACAGGACAGACCAGACAGGACAGGACAGACCAGACAGGACAGACCAGACAGACAGGACAGACCAGACAGGACAGGACAGACCAGACAGGACAGGACAGACCAGACAGGACAGACAGACCAGACAGGACAGGACAGACAGACAGACAGGACAGACCAGGCAGACCGGACAGACAGGACAGACAGACCAGACAGACAGGACAGACAGACAGACAGACAGGACCAGGACAGGACAGACAGACCAGACAGGACAGACAGACAGACCAGGACAGACAGACCAGACAGACAGGACAGACAGACCAGACAGGACAGACAGACCAGACAGGACAGACAGGACCAGACAGGACACAGACAGACCAGACAGGACAGACAGACCAGGACAGGACAGACCAGACCAGGACAGGACAGACGGACCAGGACAGACAGACCGACCAGGACAGGACAGACAGACCAGGACAGGACAGACAGACCAGGACAGGACAGACAGACCAGGACAGGACAGACCGACCAGGACAGGACAGACAGACCAGGACAGGACAGACAGACCAGGACAGGACAGACAGACAGACAGACAGACAGACAGGACAGGACAGGACAGACAGGACAGACAGACAGACAGGACAGACAGGACAGACAGGACAGGACAGGACAGACGGACAGGACAGACAGACAGGACAGGACAGGACAGACAGGACAGACAGGACAGGACAGACAGGACAGACAGGACAGACAGGACAGACAGGACAGACAGGACAGACAGGACAGACAGACAGACAGGACAGACAGACAGGACAGGACAGGACAGACAGGACAGGACAGGACAGGACAGGACAGACCAGACAGGACAGACAGGACAGGACAGGACAGGACAGACAGACAGTACAGGACAGGACAGACAGACAGAGAGAGACAGACAGACCAGACAGGACAGACCAGACAGGACAGGACAGGAGACCAGACAGACGGACAGACAGGACAGACAGGACAGACCAGACAGACAGGACAGACCAGACAGACAGGACAGACCAGACAGATCAGGACAGACCAGACAGGACAGGACAGACCAGACAGGACGGACAGACCAGACAGGACAGACCAGACAGGACAGGACAGACAGACCAGGACAGGACAGACCAGACAGGACAGACCAGACAGGACAGGACAGACCAGACAGGACAGACCAGACAGGACAGGACAGGACAGACCAGACAGGACAGACCAGACAGGTCAGGACAGACCAGACAGGACAGGTCAGACCAGACAGGACAGACCAGACAGGACAGGACAGACCAGACAGGACAGGACAGGACAGACCAGACAGGACAGACCAGACAGGAGAGGACAGACCAGACATAACAGACCAGACAGGACAGGACAGACAGACCAGACAGACAGACAGACCAGGACAGAACAGGTCAGGACAGGACAGGACCAGACCGGACAGACAGGACAGACCAGACAGACAGGACAGGACAGGACGGACAGGACAGACCAGACAGGACCAGACAGGACAGGACAGACCAGACAGGACAGGACAGACCAGACAGGACAGGACAGACAGACCAGACAGGACAGACCAGACAGGACAGACCAGACAGGACAGGACAGACCAGACAGGACAGGACAGACCAGACAGGACAGGACAGACAGACCAGACAGGACAGGACAGACAGACAGGACAGACAGACCAGACAGGACAGACCAGACAGGACAGGACAGACCAGACAGGACAGGACAGACCAGACAGGACAGACCAGACAGGACAGGACAGACCGGACAGGACAGACCAGACAGGAGACCAGGACAGACCAGACAGGACAGGACAGACCAGACAGGACAGACCAGACAGGACAGGACAGACCAGACAGGACAGGACAGACCAGACAGGACAGGACAGACCAGACAGGACAGACCAGACAGACAGACCAGACAGGACAGACCAGACAGGACAGACCAGACAGGACAGACCAGACAGGACAGACCAGACAGGTCAGGACAGACCAGACAGGACAGACCAGACATGACAGACCAGACAGGACAGGACAGGACAGGACAGACCAGACAGGACAGACCAGACAGGACAGACCAGACAGGACAGACCAGACAGGACAGACCAGACAGGACAGACCAGACAGGACAGACCAGACAGGACAGACCAGACAGGACAGACAGGACAGGACAGACCAGACAGGACAGACCAGACAGACAGACAGACAGACAGACAGGACAGGACAGACCAGACAGACAGACAGACCAGACAGGACAGACCAGACAGACCAGACAGGACAGACCAGACAGGACAGACCAGACAGGACAGACCAGACAGGACAGACCAGACAGGACAGACCAGACAGGACAGACCAGACAGGACAGGACAGACAGACAGACAGGACAGACCAGACAGGACAGGACAGGACAGACCAGACAGGACAGACCAGACAGACCAGACAGGACCAGACAGGACAGACCAGACAGGACAGACCAGACAGGACAGGACAGGACAGACCAGACAGGACAGGACAGGACAGACCAGACAGGACAGGACAGGACAGACCAGACAGGACAGGACAGGACAGACCAGACAGGACAGGACAGACAGACAGGACAGGACAGGACAGACCAGACAGGACAGACAGACAGACAGACAGACAGACCAGACAGGACAGGACAGGACAGACCAGACAGGACAGGACAGGACAGACCAGACAGGACAGACCAGACAGGACAGGACAGGACAGACCAGACAGACAGGACAGGACAGGACAGACCAGACAGGACAGGACAGGACAGACCAGACAGGACAGACCAGACAGGACAGACCAGACAGGACAGACCAGACAGGACAGACCAGACAGGACAGACCAGACAGGACAGGACAGGACAGACCAGACAGGACAGGACAGACCAGACAGACCAGACAGGACAGACCAGACAGGACAGGACAGGACAGGACAGACCAGACAGGTCAGGACAGACCAGACAGGACAGGACAGACCAGACAGACCAGACAGGACAGGACAGGACAGACCAGACAGACCAGACAGGACGGACAGGACAGACAGGACAGGACGGACAAGACAGGACAGACCAGACAGGACAGGACAGGACAGGACAGACCAGACAGGACAGGACAGGACAGGACAGACCAGACAGACCAGACAGGACAGGACAGGACAGACCAGACAGACCAGACAGGACAGACCAGACAGGACAGACCAGACAGACAGACAGGACAGGACAGGACAGGACAGACCAGACAGACCAGACAGACCAGACAGGACAGGACAGGACAGACCAGACAGACCAGACAGGACAGACCAGACAGGACAGATCAGACAGGACAGGACAGACCAGACAGGGCAGGACAGGACAGACCAGACAGACCAGACAGGACAGGACAGGACAGACCAGACAGACCAGACAGGACGGACAGGACAGACCAGACAGGACGGACAGGACAGGACAGACAGGACAGACCAGACAGGACGGACAGGACAGACCAGACCAGACAGGACAGGACAGGACAGGACAGACCAGACAGGACGGACAGGACAGGACGGACAGGACAGACCAGACAGGACAGGACAGGACAGACCAGACAGGACAGGACAGGACAGACAGGACAGACCAGACAGGACGGACAGGACAGACCAGACAGGACAGGACAGGACAGGACAGACCAGACAGGACAGGACAGGACAGACAGGACAGGACAGACCAGACAGGACAGGACAGGACAGACCAGACAGGACGGACAGGACAAGACAAACCAGACAGGACGGACAGGACAGACCAGACAGGACAGGACAGGACAGACCAGACAGGACAGACCAGACAGACCAGACAGGACGGACAGGACAGGACAGACCAGACAGGACAGGACAGACCAGACAGGACAGACCAGACAGGACAGGACAGGACAGGACAGACAGGACAAACCAGACAGGACAGACCAGACAGGACAGGACAGGACAGACAGGACAGACCAGACAGGACAGACAGATAGATGTAGATGCGTGCGCGTGTGTGTTTGAGTATGTGTTTGAGTGTATGCTTGTGCGTGCCTGCGTAGTGTTTGCGGATCTGTTTATATGTGTGTATGTTAGAGTGTATGCTGTTCTGCCTGACAATATTTATATAGACAGTATGTGTCAGTGCGTTATTGTCCCAGTTTAACCTTTGAAAGGCGTACGTCAGAGCAAGGAAGAAACTTTCATAGGACCGAGAAAGAAATATCACTCTTAAGCGTTTAGCATGTGAGGACGTCGTATTGGATTCGTGTTAAACGCAGAACAAACAAAATAAAGAACAACAAATTTAATAACGACGACGACGACAACACAACAACAACTCACTCCAAGCCAATGGATCTCACTGTAGCTTGAAGCGGTGGCTACAACGTATTTGTTGCATGTTGTTGAGGGTGTACGAGCTCTTACTAACATCGACATGGATACGAAGCAACTCTGCCTATTTCGTGTGAACTGGGCATCAAAACTGAGGCGCCTGCAGATGCAGTCAAGTCGGTGTGGATGGGAATGAGTTCATGGAGCGAGTAGAATATCATGTAGTGTATCATCGAAACATCGAAGTCAAGTTTCTAAAGCAGCCTAATAACTTTGCCTTGTGAATGCCAGACTGAGACGACACTGTTTATCATAGTCAAGTACGTAAAAGGAGCTGGTCAGTGACATTACACTGCGATATGTCGTTCGTCACTGGAGGATCTGCGTAAAAATGAAGAAGAGGACGAAAAATGTTTTTTTTGGAACTATCAACCTTCCTAAGATATCCAAGGCCATTGGCCACAAAAATCACTAGAGCTAGTTGAAGGAAAAGCAAATAAGTTGTCGCTTTCCCCTATTTATTTGCCGTCCACGAATCACTTGGAGAGATGCGGTGGATCTCCTCTTACCTCCAACCCACAGGGGTTCGATCGGCATGTGCTGAAGCAGCACTACAGATCTTCTCTCCATGCAAAGTTCATTACCATGCGTCAAGGCAGTCGAGCTAGATGTCCTTTCTAAGGCGTTAGCTGGAAAGGTCTCCTCCATCCATTCAACGCCTGATGTCTGGGAATCCTTCGTTCCTGCACCCATCCCCAACTTCATTTATGTGACCCTGCGCCCTGAAGCAAGTCGCATCGTCCCTGCAAGATCCTGAGTATGTATTATTTCGAAAGGAATCTTTTAATGCTCTTCATGATGATGAATAGACCTTATTCACGCGGGTAGGGGCCGCTATTGCGGAGGGCCGCTATTGTGGGATTTTTTTGTGTCAAAAGTTCTTCAGGCCATTTTGATTCTTTTGTCCTAAAACGCATTAAAAACCATAAAATATTTGTTACTTTTTTAACTTAGAATTTTTTTTCGGGTTTTATCAATAACGGGTGAAGCTTTATATTCTAACTCCATCCCACGTTTGACTCTCAACGGGTGGTCCCTACGCCCTAACTCCAGGGCCCGACGCTGATGTTGGACACACACGTGACAAAAAGTAACGCGTCCGGGTTTAGGTGAAACTCTCAGGACAGGCTGTCAGTCAGGCGGGGTGGCGGGTGCGGCCTAGGCTGAGCGCTATCGGTAAAACCCGAAATTGTTTTTAAAAAAGTAACATTTTTTTTTTTAGGCGTTTAGGACAAAATAATCAAAATGGCCTGAAGAACTTTTGAGCAAAAAAATCCCGCAATAGCGACCCCCGCAATAGAAGAAAAAAAACGAAAAAATTTCTAAGTTTCGAAAAAAAGAGGTTTTTTAGGCGTTTTAGAACAAAAGAATCAAAATGGCCTAAGAACGTTTGTTTTAAAAAAAAAATCCCGCAATAGCGGCCCTCCGCAATCCGTTGCACTCTGCTTCATCTCTGGTACGGTGTAGCAGCCTCAAGAGTTTTGATTGGTTGGTTTTATTTAATAACTTTTAAAGCACATTATCATTAAAAGTATAGGGTTTTGGGGGCCCTCTTTGAATACACGAATCCCCAATATTATTTTACACTCACATTTATCACTCTTGATCGAAGAAACGACTAAATAAAAGTATTAGGGTCGAAAATCATTCATACACAATCTTTGGTGACGTTTCAGCCAGTGGCAGAGGTCAACTTCCTGTCAAGGTCGCGCAGCAGCTCGAGCGTTTCAGAAGGAGCTCTAACTGCTTCACACGAGTGCGCCACCTGCTGTGCCTAGCAACAATGAAGCTACAGAACTCATAGCCGCATTTGATTGGCTCATACTAAACAGAACTAATTGGAAGTCAATCTACGGACTTGCACGGTAAACATGCTTCGAACCATGGAGTTTACATAACATGGAAGTGGCAAACGTGCCGATTGCTGTCAAATTTCGAAGAAATAAATGTTTTCGTGCTCTCATCACCGTGGCAGAGTGGATTGTATGTCGGTTTGATATCTGTGGTAATCGTCGGCATTTATACCCATGAGAGTAACGATTTAGCAGACGACACACGTTTTGGGATTCCCTTGACCTTCCTCTATGACTGGTGATGGTTATCTCCCTTTTGTTATTAATGGATTTTTCTATCCTAATGCTTTTATGAAGTTGTCTATTTGATCAAGAGGGATATAAATGAATGTGAACTTATTTAGGGGATCCATGTATCCAAAGAGGGCCTCCAAAACCCTCTACTTTTAATGGTAACGTGCTTTTAAAATAATTAATGAAACCGACCAATCGAAACTCTTGAGCCTGCTACACCCTAGCAGAGATGAAGCACGCGACCCGCCATTTTGGTTTTAAAACGAGGCAGCTTACGCGAAACATGTCGACATGGCTGACATATTGAAGACAACAGAGGGGTTAGAGCGGCTTCAACGACAAAATCCTTTCAGCAGAGGAGGTCACCAGCATTGTTGTGTTCCTAATTGCAACAATGATAGCAGATTCGATCCTGAGAGGCAATTATCATTCCATCAATTTCCGAAAAATGAGCCGATGAAGAAAGTGTGGGTTCACAAAATTCGCCGGGATAGAGGAAAATACTTCAAGGTTTGTTGTTTTTTGTTTTCTTGGTGTCGCTTTCAAATCTGTTGACAGTACTAGGCTGGCTGGTTTACTTAGATGTATGTTTTTTATTGCGTGCTAACTCAGTAACTGATATTAGGTTTACAGCTTGAATTTTCGATGATATTACGCATCACAACATGTGTATTTGCATGCTGTAAGGCAGGGAGATGGCAGTGTTGAATGCATCACTGCTGTAAGGCAGGGAGATGGCAGTGTTGAATGCATCACTGGTGTAAGGCAGGAAGATGGCAGTGTTGAATGCATCACTGCTGTAAGGCAGGGGGATGGCAGTGTTGAATGCATCACTAGTAGTAGTACAAGGCAGGGAGATGGCAGTGTTGAATGTATCACTGGTGTAAGACAGGGAGATGGCAGTGTTGAATGCATCACTGCTGTAAGGCAGGGAGATGGCAGTGTTGAGTGCATCACTGGTATAAGGCAGGGGGATGGCAGTGTTGAGTGCATCACTGGTGTAAGGCAGGGGGATGGCAGTGTTGAGTGCATCACTGGTGTAAGGCAGGGGGATGGCAGTGTTGAGTGCATCACTGGTGTAAGGCAGGGGGATGGCAGTGTTGAGTGCATCACTGGTGTAAGGCAGGGGGATGGCAGTGTTGAGTGCATCACGGTGTAAGGCAGGGGGATGGCAGTGTTGAGTGCATCACTGGTGTAAGGCAGGGGGATGGCAGTGTTGAGTGCATCACTGGTGAAAGGCAGGGGGATGGCAGTGTTGAGTGCATCACTGGTGTAAGGCAGGGGGATGGCAGTGTTGAGTGCATCACTGGTGTAAGGCAGGGGGATGGCAGTGTTGAGTGCATCACTGGTGTAAGGCAGGGAGATGGCAGTGTTGAATGCATCACTGGTGTAAGGCAGGGGGATGGCAGTGTTGAGTGCATCACTAGTATAAGGCAGGGGAGTGGCAATGTTGAATGCATCACTGCTGTAAGGCAGGGAGATGGCAGTGTTGAATGCATCACTGGTGTAAGGCAGGGGGATGGCAGTGTTGAGTGCATCACTGGTGTAAGGCAGGGGGATGGCAGTGTTGAGTGCATCACTGGTGTAAGGCAGGGGGATGGCAGTGTTGAATGCATCACTGGTGTAAGGCAGGGGGATGGCAGTGTTGAGTGCATCACTAGTATAAGGCAGGGGAGTGGCAATGTTGAATGCATCACTGCTGTAAGGCAGGGAGATGGCAGTGTTGAATGCATCACTGGTGTAAGGCAGGGGGATGGCAGTGTTGAATGCATCACTGGTGTAAGGCAGGGGGATGGCAGTGTTGAATGCATCGCTGGTGTAAGGCAGGGGGATGGCAGAGTTGAATGCATCACTGGTGTAATGCAGGGAGATTTCAGTGTTGAATGCATCATTGTTGTAAGACAGGGAGATGGCAGTGTTGAATGCATCACTGGTGTAAGGCAGGGGGATGGCAGTGTTGAATGCATCACTGCTGTAAGGCAGGGGGATGGCAGTGTTGAATGCATCACTGCTGTAGAAGATTTGCAGAAGATTCTCCTTGGCATACATCATGCACTGCAGTCTCAGTTGTGAATGCATGTGGATTGTGGGACCGACCCCCCTTTCTTTCTCCATTGTTATTTATTATGGTTGGGTTACCTAATCCAACATCCCCAACTCTAACCCCATCATGGAGCCCATGATGGGCTTAGCTTAACCCTAACCCAAATCACGGTCGCGAGGGGTAAGGGGGTGTGGGGAGAAGTCAATGAGAAAGAAAACAATATTTTTCCTTGTCGGTATGAAACTGTCTGATAGTAGACTTACGTATAAAATGTGTAGATTAGTAGCAAAATTTGCTCTTTTCTGTGCAGATCACTACAAGAACCACAGTTTGCAGTGCACATTTCAAGCCACAAGACTTCAAGAAATGCCTGGCAAGAACAATGCGTCAGCTTGTGCCTGGAGCCATACCGAGTGTGTTTTCATTTGCCGCACCATCTCCAAAAAAGCGAAAAAGCAACAGCTGGCAAAAGTAAGTATAATTTAAAAGTACTTAGATATTTCGTCAGGGTTGCGACAGTTACATTATGTTGGTTTTTTTTGCTCATGTATAATTGTGAGAGGCTTTGAAAAAGGTGCCCATATAATTTTTTTGTTTGTTGTAAACTACTAAATTCGTTTTTAAAGGGAAATATTTACTTATTGCCCCTGCAAACAGGATGAGTTGTTTACATCATTGAAGTTTACACCCAAATCTAAGACGGTTATGGATTTAGCAATCTGGAAAGTTTTATGTTATTTCTTAGTAGGGTTTGGCTGTAGAAAGACAAAAACTATTGGTGAATAGTAAGCCGTAACTTGCTAGCAATAAATTCTGAAAGGAAAAGGTTTTGCACTGAAAAATGACATAACACAATTTGTTCTCTTAACGTCACTGCGGCGAAACTTCAAAGACTTAGTTAGTGCTTGGCGTGGCATGTTCTTCTCATGGGAAAAAATGGGGGAAAATTTCAAACAAGCGGTTAAATATAGCTAATGTAGTCGTTTTTGAAGTAATACCAAAATTAACCTTTTATTTTTGTTTATTCAATTTTGTAAGAAGATTGCACTCACACAGAACAACTAAAGAAGCTTCAAATGCTAAGTTAAGTGATATTATGCCTCTCCTATCCATTATATGGCCTTGCATTTCCTAAAATACAGCCTTTATAAAACTTTAACCATGATAATAAATGAAAACAAATAAGTAGTATTAAATCACAACAGGGACCGCACTTATTGCAATTGCACTTTTGAAGTGGTGTACACAAAATAGGAAATATAAAAATCTGTTGCAGTTGTGAATTGTTAGTACATTATACAAGATTGTAAAAACCTGAAAGTCACCGTGGTCCCTACAAAAGTTTTTGGCATGTCAACATCTGCTAAAACTTTTCGAACAGGATTTTTTTTTTTTTCCAATGTAGTTACACCTCAATTTCCCACTGGGCATTTCACCATTTTTATATTGTTTGTTGTTGAAATATGCCAAATGTTCTGTTGTGATCAGATATCTGATGCTGTTAGTGGAAAATCTTTGTGACAACTCCAGTGGGCTGGTTTGACTCAGAACTACGTGTATCAAAAATTAACATTAAAAAAAGTAACCTGTTGTGGGTTGATCTACCTAACATGATTGCATGAAAAATGTTTTTTGTTTGCTGTTTGTTGCAGTCGACCAAGTGAAAAGCATATAAAAGAGAACGAGCCACCTCCTGAGGCAACACAGCCTGAACACAAAGGGGCTGAAGCCAGTGGAAGTAATGCAGGGAGGAGTACAGAAGTTCCGGCACCCGCACACCCTGACCACGACTACGGCATCCCAGAGGAGTCGACGGAGCAGAAACTGAAGGCAGCTCAGGCAAGAATCATTGAACTAGAACTTCTCCTTGAAAAAGAGAAAAGTCTTCGTTTTGGATTGGACAAGTTCTTTGGGAGTGATGTTAAAATCTTCTTCTGAAGTCATCTTGACACAAGATATTGCAAGACTCAGAGTACACGTTGAGAGGGCAATTTGCCGTGTCAAGGAATATAAAATCCTGCAGCAGGTGATTCTGCTGACACTTGCTGGGTCTGCAAGTCAGCTGTGGACAGTCTGTGCTCTCCTCACCAATTTTCGAGGACCCATGTACTAGGTCAAGCTATGGTGACAAGTAACGCAACTCTAGTATCTGTGACTCCTAGATGCTGAGATCTCCTCAAGGCCAACGCTAGTATCTGTGACTCCTAGATGTTGAGATCTCCACGCCAACACTAGTAGCTGTGGCTCCTAGATGCTGAGATCTCCTCAAGGCCAACGCTAGTAGCTGTGACTCCTAGATGCTGAGATCTCCACGCCAATGCTAGTAGCTGTGACTCCTAGATCTATGCTGAGATCTCCATGCTAACTCTAGTAGCTGTGACTCCTAGATGCTGAGATCTCCATGCTAACTCTAGTAGCTGTGACTCCTAGATGCTGAGATCTCCACGCCAACGCTAGTAGCTGTGACTCCTAGATGCTGAGATCTCGAGACCAACGCTAGTAGCTGTGACTCCTAGATGCTGAGATCTCCATGCCAACTCTAGTAGCTGTGACTCCTAGATGCTGAGATCTCCACGCCAACGCTAGTAGCTGTGACTCCTAGATCTATGCCGAGATCTCCATGCTAACTCTAGTATTCAACCCAATTCAAATAAGACTAAGAAATAAGACTAAGAAATAAAATGTTTTATTGATTTCAATATTTCAGAATCAGAATAAAATCTTTGGATCTGTAGTACAGAAAACAACATGAGTAATTCAGGGAATTCAGAAACCAGCATAATTATTGATATCAAAGTTTCTCACTCACTTGCTCTACTGTGCATTCTCAATCTGATCTCCGCTAATCTCTCTCTCTCTCTGCCTCACTCCACGCACAATTAGCAAACATACTAAAGATTCATAACCTAAAAATGTTTCTGGTTCCCAGATGAAGTCTTTCAGTCTATGCATGCACAGCGTACAGTTGCAATTGTGATCCAGGTAAATTGATGATTTAACTAGCTACTTCTCAAGCAGGCACATTCATGACAGACAAAGAATGGTGGTTTTGAATGTGGGTAGCTATTAGAACCATAATATGATCATTATCAATGTATAATTTACCGGAGTCAAGACCGAGACACACTGTCACATTAGGCCAAAAGTCCAACATTTAAACAAGGTTTCTTGTGAAAAAATCTCTGACATTCTGCAAGAATAACAAAGTTTGGAAATTTCAGCTTGTTACATGATACATCTGAATTTGAAAAAGCAAGTATTGGGTGCTGTCAGAATACAAGTCGACAGGGTCAGGTGCATGGTTGAAAATAACTGTCTCAGAAGTTATAGTATACATGTGTAATCAAACCAGGATGAACATTGTAACCAGTTAAAACACAGATTAACATGTGCACACACCACACCAAGATTTCATGCAACCTGAAGTCTCCTGCACATCAGTGTGGACAGTCGAAAGACTTACTCAGTTACTGTCACAGTCAGTTTGCAGCACTCTAACACCCGCTCACTTGGCTACAATGTTCCTGATAACACAGTCAGTATGCAGTTACTGGCTAGCCAACATAGGCAAAAAGAACTGAAAAAAGAAGGCGTCAGTCTTCATTTTCATTTCTCTCCACACATGTGGTTTGAAGTAAACACGCTCCAGATGGTAGTCCTCTCTGCACATGACCATAAAGTCGCACCATTTCAAACCGGTGACCCCCATCTGTCCCATTACTTGCCAATAGTAGTTGTGCTTGATCCACCATCAGCCTGCAGTTTCAAACACTCAGCTTGACTGAACTTGTCCACACTTGGGCATTTGATCTCAAGCAAACTAAAACACTGTGTCGTCGTGCACCTTGCGGTCAGGTAATGCACCGATGTGAGGTGACTGACTGGGAATCACAAAGCCGCACATGTACACATTGCAGTTAATGACATCTGAATAAAGCTTGGCAGCCTCTCCCTCTTTTTCCAGGCCATACCTCATGGCCTTTGTTTGAATGTTTTTGCTGTTTAGCAAGTCATGGGCCAGCTTTTCATGGTTTTTTGGCGTTTGACGACCCTACCAAAGTGGCTGGAGGTGATCCGCTTGTTTCGGGCGCTCTTCCAAAGGGACATTTTTGACTGTAATTTTGTCTTTTCTTCAATTTCTTTGCATGTTGTGGCATTGAACTGCAATGACAGGAATACGTCCTGTTCTCCTTTTGTCAGGTAACAGTTGTAGTCTGCGTGTTGTGGCTGGGTCATGAGGCTGGGAAACTCTGGAACAGTTGGGTCCAGTATGATATCGCCATTATCAGCAGGTGGCTGTTGTGTTGCCAGAACCTACCCACGAGGAAGTGACCGGAACCCATTTGTAGAGGAAGTTGCACAGCCGCTGTCCGGCAGCAGCCACAGCAGCTGTCTGGCACCAGACAGAGACCCTAGCGCCTGGGCCATGGATGTTGAAATTTGCTGCCAGGGAATCTGGGGTTGTATTGGGCAGTAGAGAGTGGGAAGTATGCCCTCTATTACTCTTTTCCTGTTGGGCTTGGTGGGATGGGAGGTTTTCAGGCGCTTTTTCGGGGGTTTCACCTTGGACAGAGAGAGCGAGTGCACATTCTGAGCATTAACCCCCAAATTTCTTGCAGGTAGATGCCATGTCTGTGGTTTCGATGTCTTGTTGATCACTGGTGGTACCGCAGTCAATCCTAGTTTCTTGAAGTGAGCAAGGGTGTACAGCAAGGCAATGAGGTGGCTACATTTTCCATTCCCAGCCCTACAGTTGCAACAATATCGATGACAACAAGTCTGCCAGTTTTCTGCAAGACCACCTGAAAAACACAAATATAGATATCAATAAATGTAAACACAAATAAAGCATCATTGTGTGTCTTATTTAGGGGGGAAAATGCTAACATTTATTTTTCGAGAATGATATTGAACCGTTAACAATAACGTTCAAACGTTAATAAACGTTTCATTTCACAAAAACGCAGACGGGGTAAGTGAGAAGATTTGTTAAATCTTACCAATGATGAAATTACCTACACTGAGTTGGAAAGACATGCAAGCAGTTGCTTAGGGGTGCAGCTTGGAAATTTTAGGAAAATGAGCAACAACAAAAACTGTACAAACAACATGCTTATGGCCAGTAGTATTAACATGTAAAAAAAAAAAATTGACCTGCAACTTTAGCAATGTTACTGCTAGGTAAGTCCTTCCAGACTTTTAGAAATGAAAAAGAAATTTTTAGATAAATGAAATCTTTTGAAATTTAGCCACATTTGCACTTCAATTCTGTTCTGTTTTTCCTGTCAATGAGCGACTTTTTTGGAAATTATTTCCCTTGCCGCCGCTTGGCGGCGCGTCGGCTCCAAGGGGCTTGGTTGGTACACAGGACAAGTTCTTTCGCTTAGATTAGACCTGAGTGTTCAAGGTTTTTTAATTGTTTTCTTGCTGTCGCTTTCAAATCTGTTCACAGTACTAGGCTGGCTGGTTTACTTAGATGTGATTTTTTTTAATGCGTGCTAGCTGATATTAGGTTTAGAGCTTGAATTTTCAATGATATTACGCTTACAACTCCAGTGTTCGAACCAATGAAAACCACGGAAAGAGATGGCCGTTTCGATTCTTGCATCTCATTGGCCAGCTTGTCATGAGGTCAGCCCGTGATCACGCGCTGACCTCATGACAGTTGTAAGCGAAAAAGCGAGTTGTAAGCGTAGATGTGATTTTTTTAATGCGTGCTAACTGATATTAGGTTTAAAGCTTGAATTTTCAATGATATTACGCTTACAACTCACTTTTTCGCTTACAACTGTCATGAGGTCAGCGCGTGATCACGGGCTGACCTCATGACAAGCTGGCCAATGAGATGCAAGGAACGAAACGGCCATCTCTTTCCGTGGTTTTCATTTGTTCGAACACTGGAGTTGTAAGCGTAATATCATTGAAAATTCAAGCTCTAAACCTAATATCAGCTAGCACGCATTAAAAAAAATCACATCTAAGTAAACCAGCCAGCCTAGTACTGTGAACAGATTTGAAAGCGACAGCAAGAAAACAATTAAAAAACCTCGAACACTCAGGTCTAATCTAAGCGAAAGAACTTGTCCTGTGTACCAACCAAGCTCCTTGGAGCCGACGCGCCGCCAAGCGGCGGCAAGGGAGATAATTTCCTTAAAAGTCGCTCATTCTTTTTAATACAATTGCTTTTACTTACCTGGAGGTTGTAATTCTTTGCCTTGCCCGCTGTCTTTCCACCCATCGATCTGTATGAAAATGCTTTCACCATGCAGCTGGTTGAACCATCACTCACTGCTCAGCAAATTAAAAAACACACCAAATTTTAAGAGTTTCTTTGTAACATTATCTATAATATAGACAGAATTACTATTAGTGGGGTAAAAAAAAACACATTCATGGCTGACAAATAATTCATTAATTGCACATGTATAGGATGGACAAGAATTTTTAGGGTTGCTTATGTGATAAAAAACGCACACACTTTTTTCCATGGCAGAAACTTTTAGAACTACTAGTGCTACATGTAACACTATAAATGTTTGTTAGCCTGTCTAACTCGGCAGTCTGTATGACTACGGTCAACTGGTCTGGGTCAATCACTTGTAAGATACAATTAAATAACCCACATTTGAAGGTGATCAAATGAAAACAATGACACCATGACAACATGACAAGTGAGCGGGTACAGGCACAAAAGGTGTGTCTAAGTTCTGACACTGACAATGTGACATTCAAAGCTAGACCCTAAGACTAGCAAAAATTACTGTCAGTAATAACTGAATACTATGAAAGACACAGAGTTTGAAGGAAGGGTGTGCACACTTCCTAAAAGTCCAGAAAGCTGTTGAAATAAAACATTGGCACAAACCAGTGCATTCTTGTTTCAGTCATTTCTCTTGAAAGTTGACCTCACCAGTGATGCCTTCAACATTGCCATCTCCCTGCCTTACACGAGTGATGCATTCAACACTGCCATCCCCCTGCCTTACACCAGTGATGCATTCAACACTGCCATCCCCCTGCCTTGTACTAGTGATGCATTCAACACTGCCATCTCCCTGCCTTACACCAGTGATGCATTCAACGCTGCCTTCCCCCTGCCTTACACCAGTGATGCATTCAACACTGCCATCTCCCTGCCTTACAGCAGTGATGCATTCAACACTGCCATCCCCCTGCCTTACAGCAGTGATGCATTCAACACTGCCATCCCCCTGCCTTACACCAGTGATACATTCAACACTGCCATCTCCCTGCCTTACAGCAGTGATACATTCAACACTGCCATCTCCCTGCCTTACAGCAGTGATGCATTCAACACTGCCATCCCCCTGCCTTACACCAGTGATACATTCAACACTGCCATCCCCCTGCCTTACAGCAGTGATGCATTCAACACTGCCATCCCCCTGCCTTGTACTAGTGATGCATTCAACACTGCCATCCCCCTGCCTTACACCAGTGATACATTCAACACTGCCATCCCCCTGCCTTGTACTAGTGATGCATTCAACACTGCCATCCCCCTGCCTTACACCAGTGATACATTCAACACTGCCATCCCCCTGCCTTGTACTAGTGATGCATTCAACACTGCCATCCCCCTGCCTTACACCAGTGATGCATTCAACACTGCCATCTCCCTGCCTTACAGCAGTGATGCATTCAACACTGCCATCTCCCTGCCTTACAGCAGTGATGCATTCAACACTGCCATCTCCCTGCCTTACAGCAGTGATGCATTCAACACTGCCATCTCCCTGCCTTACACCAGTGATACATTCAACACTGCCATCCCCCTGCCTTACAGCAGTGATGCATTCAACACTGCCATCTCCCTGCCTTACAGCAGTGATGCATTCAACACTGCCATCCCCCTGCCTTACAGCAGTGATGCATTCAACACTGCCATCCCCCTGCCTTACACCAGTGATGCATTCAACACTGCCATCCCCCTGCCTTACAGCAGTGATGCATTCAACACTGCCATCTCCCTGCCTTACAGCAGTGATGCATTCAACACTGCCATCCCCCTGCCTTACAGCAGTGATGCATTCAACACTGCCATCCCCCTACCTTACACCAGTGATACATTCAACACTGCCATCCCCCTGCCTTACAGCAGTGATGCATTCAACACTGCCATCTCCCTGCCTTACAGCAGTGATGCATTCTACACTGCCATCCCCTTGCCTTACAGCAGTGATGCATTCAACACTGCCATCCCCCTGCCTTACACCAGTGATACATTCAACACTGCCATCTCCCTGCCTTACAGCAGTGATGCATTCAACACTGCCATCTCCCTGCCTTACAGCAGTGATGCATTCAACACTGCCATCTCCCTGCCTTACACCAGTGATGCATTCAACACTGCCATCCCCCTGCCTTACACCAGTGATGCATTCAACACTGCCATCCCCCTGCCTTACACCAGTGTTGCATTCAACACTGCCATCTCCCTGTCAATTGTACTAGTGATGCATTCAACACTGCCATCCCCCTGCCTTACACCAGTGATGCATTCAACACTGCCATCCCCCTGCCTTACACCAGTGATGCATTCAACACTGCCATCTCCCTGCCTTGTACTAGTGATGCATTCAACACTGCCATCCCCCTGCCTTACACCAGTGATGCATTCAACACTGCCATCCCCCTGCCTTGTACTAGTGATGCATTCAACACTGCCATCCCCCTGCCTTGTACTAGTGATGCATTCAACACTGCCATCTCCCTGTCTTACACCAGTGATGCATTCAACACTGCCATCCCCCTGCCTTACACCAGTGATGCATTCAGCACTGCCATCCCCCTGCCTTACACAAGTGATGCATTCAACACTGCCACCCCCCTGCCTTACAGCAGTGATGCACTCAACACTGCATTCCCCTGCCTTACACCAGTGATGCATTCAACACTGCCATCCCCCTGCCTTACACCAGTGATGCATTCAACACTGCCATCCCCCTGCCTTACACCAGTGATGCATTCAACACTGCCATCCCCCTGCCTTACACCAGTGATGCATTCAACACTGCATTCCCCTGCCTTACACCAGTGATGCATTCAACACTGCCATCCCCCTGCCTTGTACTAGTGACGCATTCAACACTGCCATTTCCCTGTCTTACACCAGTGATGCATTCAACTCTGCCATCCCCCTGCCTTACAGCAGTGATGCATTCAACTCTGCCATCTCCCTGCCTTACACCAGTGATGCATTCAACACTGCCATCCCCCTGCCTTACAGCAGTGATGCACTCAACACTGCCATCCCCCGCCTTACACCAGTGATGCATTCAACTCTGCCATCTCCCTGCCTTACACCAGTGATGCACTCAACACTGCCATCCCCCTGCCTTACACCAGTGATGCATTCAACTCTGCCATCTCCCTGCCTTACAGCAGTGATGCAGTCAACTCTGCCATCTCCCAGCCTTACACCAGTGATGCACTCAACACTGCCATCCCCCTGCCTTACAGCAGTGATGCATTCAACACTGCCATCCCCCTGCCTTACACCAGTGATGCATTCAACACTGCCATCCCCCTGCCTTACAGCAGTGATGCATTCAACACTGCCATCTCCCTGCCTTACACCAGTGATGCATTCAACACTGCCATCCCCCTGCCTTACACCAGTGATGCATTCAACACTGCCATCCCCCTGCCTTGTACTAGTGATGCATTCAACACTGCCATCCCCCTGCCTTACAGCAGTGATGCATTCAACACTGCCATCCCCCTGCCTTACACCAGTGATGCATTCAACTCTGCCATCTCCCTGCCTTACAGCAGTGATGCATTCAACTCTGCCATCTCCCTGCCTTACACCAGTGATGCACTCAACACTGCCATCCCCCTGCCTTACAGCAGTGATGCACTCAACACTGCCATCCCCCTGCCTTACAGCAGTGATGCATTCAACTCTGCCATCTCCCTGCCTTACACCAGTGTTGCATTCAACACTGCCATCTCCCTGTCTTGTACTAGTGATGCATTCAACACTGCCATCCCCCTGCCTTACAGCAGTGATGCATTCAACACTGCCATCCCTCTGCCTTACACCAGTGATGCATTCAACACTGCCATCTCCCTGCCTTGTACTAGTGATGCATTCAACACTGCCATCCCCCTGCCTTACACCAGTGATGCATTCAACACTGCCATCCCCCTGCCTTGTACTAGTGATGCATTCAACACTGCCATCCCCCTGCCTTGTACTAGTGACGCATTCAACACTGCCATCTCCCTGTCTTACACCAGTGATGCATTCAACTCTGCCATCTTCCTGCCTTACAGCAGTGATGCATTCAGCACTGCCATCCCCCTGCCTTACACCAGTGATGCATTCAACACTGCCACCCCCCTGCCTTACAGCAGTGATGCACTCAACACTGCATTCCCCTGCCTTACACCAGTGATGCATTCAACACTGCCATACCCCGGTGTGAGCACGACGCTGTGATGATGGGACCCAACAATGAACTGCAGTTTATTAACATCAAGGCCCTCAACGAGTGGGACTCCAGGTTCTCTGGTGGCGTGGACTGGCGCAGTGTTGAATGTATCACTGCTGTAAGGCAGGGAGATGGCAGTGTTGAATGTATCACTGGTGTAAGGCAGGGGGATGGCAGTGTTGAATGCATCACTGGTGTAAGGCAGGGGGATGGCAGTGTTGAATGCATCACTGCTGTAAGGCAGGGAGATGGCAGTGTTGAATGCTCCCATTTTTAACACGTTTTAATTCCTTAAAATTAAATGGAGAGTGGAGATTTTCCCCCTAAAAAATCTCTTTGCCACACTGCTGACTAACAAGCACAAATAAACGGACACTCAAAGTGGACACGGAGGCCGAAGGATAAAGTCAACAAATATAATTTTAATGACACTTTGAAATGAAGAAATAAGCAACCACGAAATTGCAAACACAAGCAAATTGCGAACAACAATCAAATTGCAAACAACAAATGAAATGCTAGCAATGCAACAAGAAAAATCCCAACCCTGAAAAAGTCCCCAAAAATGACAATGAGCTCTAACGTATACGCACCGTCACATAACCCGACACTTAACACTTATAGACGTGAGCTGCAAATGGGGCAGACATCTGGCTTCAAGCAAGCGCATTGTTCCCGCTAGCGAGTGAAAGGAATAACAGGAAAAGACAAGCTAGCTAACTAACCCCTACAGGTTCAATTCAAGACTTCACTCACAAACACCAGTGTGGCTTCAAGCAAGGGGGAAAAAACCAACTGCTCCGGTCAGAAACAGCTTCCTGCGAGCTTATGAAAGACCGACACACAGAAGCTCCGCCCACTCGGGCCGAAGCACAAAAGATCAAAGCTAGACGCCCTTGACGGCACCATCTACACATCGAAAACTATTACATCTTAAAGGAGCAACTCTGCCCTCAGACAATAAAGATTCTAAATTTATCTCAGGCCTGCTTTAGGCGCCTACACACGTTACGTTTTTCAAGCTGGTTTTGCTCCCGATACGGCTGACCGTGCGTGTAAAAAGCGGGTTGACAGCCACACGCAACGATTACACCCACACCGCGAACTGGAGCGGTGTTCATTTAAGCGAAGCAAAAGGCTTGTTCAGAAGAACTCAGCGCTGCATGAGCGCTTAATGTTGGCAATTGAGCGATTCATGCCTCACCTGAACGTCCCAGATTTTGTGCAGCGCTTTACTTGTTAAAGGGGAGGTAAATCTTCTGCGCCCCATGTTGTGTTGATAGACGCGAAGAAAGTATTTTCTTTGCCACAGACATCGTTTATGCACGTTTACATGTATTCTGCATGAATAAAGTCCACTACGGTGTCATCCTTACTTGCCATTACTCGCGCATACAGGGCGCTTGGGGCAAATAAAGCCCGTTCCAGTCCCAAAATGATGTTTCTGAGGGTTATTGTACGCGTCGACGGCCAGTGCGGGATCGAAGACGCCATTTTGAATTGATGCGAAATCATCCTGCTGCACGTCGGATTGGTTGTTCACAGCGCTGCTCAGCGCTGAATGAGCGCTGAGTGACGCACGCCCCAAATTGCCGTTCAGGAGTGAATCACATTAAGCGCTGAGTAAGCGCTTTGAAGCACTGCGCCTTCTGAACTCCCCTAAAGTCAGAATTTAGAGTTACGTCCCTTTGGTGAGCCTATGGCAACAGACGCTGACGTATGCGGGTGACCTGCCTGTCGGATTTGCAAAATGCAGAACTTTCCCGACCTACTGATGCATTCAACATACAGCTTTGATAAATTAATGCTGTTCATGGCTTACATTTTCTTGAAATGGGCTTTCTAGTATCCCGATATACAGCGTTTTATGTGCGAACACGCAACAAAGCGGGTGGAGCAGATTGAATGATATTGTTGGAAGCGTAGATCTGCCTTGACCTGCATTCGATTTGTAAAAAGTTGAAGCTTTCACGACCTACTGACGCATTCAACATACAGCTTTGATAAATTAATGATGTTCATGGCTTACCTTTTCTTTGGATTGGTTTGTAGTATCCCCAAATACACCTTTTCCTGTCTGAAGCGACGGCAGCGTCCGCCATTAAAATTGGCGACTAAGTCGCCACAACGCGAGATCTCGCGTTGCCGGGCATATGAACCGGTCCGGAGGGGTCGGGAAAATAGAGCCAGCCCTAGTCACAAGAACCGTGCCGGATTAGTCAATGGTTTCGATTTTTGACCGGATCGGCCGCAAAACCGGGGGACAACCGGTACGTGTGTAGGCGCACCGCAGTAGCGGCTTTAAGACACAGACCACATCACGTTTGTCACAGCAACACTGAATGACAAGCCTATCGCCAGCTTGAACAATCATAACGCCTCCCTTCCCACTCGAGACTCCCCGCGCCATAGATCACTGATGTAGCTTCTACAAGCAAAAACTATTACTCCCTACAGACATGAAATGTAATACCGATTTCAAACAAAATACTTTCTCAGGTCAATTTACCAATAGAGCCAAAACATGACAAGGAAGAAAAGGTTCAGAAAAAAAATGATTCAATCTTACCAGATCTTGACTTGGGGAAACTGCCAGCTCTCACACAGGCAGTCCAGAACACGTCCACTCTCACCGGACTGTCCAGAAAACGTCCGCTCTCACCGGACTGTCCAGAAAACGTCCGCTCTCACCGGACTGTCCAGAAACACACTATCGCACTAAGTAAGTAGGCTGGGCATTCCCGCACCCCCAAGGAAAAGCAGGATGACTCCAGCGAGACATAAATAAACACCTGCTCAACCTCAGGAAGACACGAAGTTTCCCAGCTTCCCTGCAACACTCACACGCACATACTCGCACCCGGGTAAGCGTCGGGCACCTCCACAGCTCCAGGGAGAAAGAAAGAGGACCCCATCAGGACATGAATAAACACTAGCTAACTCTCTGGAGGACAGTGAAGGCTCCGCCGCCCCCACGGGCTCTCTTTTACACTTCACTGCACATAATGACGTTGCTCCATCCCTGCAGCGGCAGGAAAGACGAAATCCAGAATACAGAATCTCCCACGCTCTTCTCGAGAGCATGGACTGGCGCCGAAAGGGACTACGTGGCATCTCCGAGCCACGCAAGGTGTAGCATCTCCGGTACTCGGTTGTTCAATGCAGCGGGTGGTCAGGAAAGGGTCTCGGCGCTGGCACGCTGTACGTAGATGGGTGAAATGGCGTCTCCTACGCCAAGCAGGGGTGAAGAAGTATCCCCTTGATGTCCTGTCCCTCGCATCGTCCACGGGGCGCCGGCAAGCGCTGAGGAGGAAAGGTTGGGTCTCCCTCAGCCAGAGAGAGAAGAAAACGGCGTCCTCACGCCGAGAAGGGAAGGATGGCATCTTCAAGCCATGAAGGGGAGAATGAACATCTCTGCGCTCCCAGTGGGAGCAAAAGTGAGTGGACCTCTTGTAGGCCCAGGGAAGAATCAGGTGTCTCTACACCTCCAAGGAGAAAGACCAACCTCAGAAGGTCGGGGAATACAGCTGAGAGTTTGTCTGCAGCGCGACTCAACAGAGAGTCGCCTCCAAGCTGGGCATGGCTATCCCAGTCTTGCATCGGACTCCGTGGCAATGGCAATCCGATCTGTTGCAGGTGACGCCTGCAATGAGACTCTAGGGAGAGTCAAGTAAAGGCTGGGCTTAGGCCATCCCATCCATGCATCAGACGCTCCACCCGACCCATCCATGGTCGAATGCCCGGGAGCTAGCGATCTGTGCGACTGCACTCTAGGAAGGCCAAAGATACAGTAATCTTAAACAGCGCATCGCCCGTGCGCTGAAACTTTGGTGACGCAATAAAACAGATTGCATACTGGGAAGACACGCGCAGCTGCGCATGCTCCAACAACCCCTCTGACACTCGTCCTAAAACAAGCCAATAGACATTATTCACGCAGCGGCCATTTTGAAATCGAAAACGAGACTAAGTCCGCAAATTTAATGGGGCCCAGCGTCTATGGCGAAACCGAAGGCTTCTTCATCACATAGACACTGCTGTGTTCCTTATTGCGAGAACGATGATCGATATGACGAGAACTCCAGACTGTCCTTTTTCAAATTCCCCACAGACAAGAAGCAGAAGAAACTATGGATCTGGAAGATTCGGCGTGATCCTGGCAAAAAATTCAAGGCAACAATTAAGAGCTTAGATTTAGGTCTTGTAAAAGCAAAAAAAAGTTAAATCATCTAACCAGAACATTCAAGATCCTCATAAAAACACCATATTTGTCATATCTTTTCATCAACTCAACTACACTTCTTACGAAATAAAGTCATTTCTACAACTTGAGATACGAATAAAAGCGACAAGGCTTCAGATAGTGCCTCACGAGGAGCGCACATGTTTGTGATGTAAAACGTGACCTTCATTACAGTATTACACTACGAGTGATCTTATCCGATACCAGTTGATGTTTTACCCCTCTGCTAAGATTATAATACAACCTTAGGAATATTTGTGTTGAACCTTTTACTGGTGAACGTATTTCATAGCATCAGACAATACTAGCATTGTACACGATGTCAACAGCAGGCAGGTTCGAGGACAACAATGTATTTATAATCTATCCTGGTGCCGCTGAGGTCCGCGCGTCAGCTATAAATAGAAGTGCGCGAAGCTTGGATTTGTAAAATGTATTTCACGACCTATTGACGCAATCAACATACAGCTTTGATAAATTAAGACAGCCCATGGTTATATTAGCATTATAAATTAACATATAGGCTTACTGACCTTATTTCAAGAAACACCATTCATAATGATCAACACTACGAACCAAGCAGACGAACACGATCGAACCGCAGCCACTACGCCAGCAGACGATCGAGATAACTAAATGTTTCATGTAAAACTCGAATGAGTTGTATTATAATCTTAGCAGAGGGGTAAAACATCAACTGGTATCGGATAAGATCACTCGTAGTGTAATACTGTAATGAAGGTCACGTTTTACATCACAAACATGTGCGCTCCTCGTGAGGCACTATCTGAAGCCTTGTCGCTTTTAAATGTTTTATTCGTATCTCAAGTTGTAGAAATGACTTTATTTCGTAAGAAGTGTAGTTGAGTTGATGAAAAGATATGACAAATATGGTGTTTTTATGAGGATCTTGAATGTTCTGGTTAGATGATTTAACTTTTTTTTTGCTTTTACAAGACCTAAATCTAAGCTCTTGTTGCCTTGAATTTTTTGCCAGGATCACGCCGAATCTTCCAGATCCATAGTTTCTTCTGCTTCTTGTATGTGGGGAATTTGAAAAAGGACAGTCTGGAGTTCTCGTCATATCGATCATCGTTCTCGCAATAAGGAACACAGCAGTGTCTATGTGATGATGAAGCCTTCGGTTTCGCCATAGACGCTGGACGCCATTAAATTTGCTGACTTAGTCTCGTTTTCGATTTCAAAATGGCCGCTGCGTGAATAACGTCTATTCAAATTCAACTTCTACTACGCACATCAAAGATATGACGTCACCCTTCTCGCTACCAGAACAAAGCAAGGGCCGCCTTTCTAACATCAGAGGGACTAGCCGCGACCAGAGGCGACAAATCAGATCAAACGCTCTGACATTCCTCCACATCAAAGGTGAATCCCGCCTCTCGCAATTGAGAACAGAAAAGTACACAACACACCCCTTCGACCAGGGCGAAACTATATCATTCACCCATTAACTGGAGAGACAGCAAAACTCTCACTCATCAATACAACCAAATCAATTTATATTCTCGACCCATCTCTCAAATCACACCATTGTCGCACACGCGACAACCAGTGATGCATTCAACACTGCCATCCCCCTGCCTTACACCAGTGATGCATTCAACACTGCCATCCCCCTGCCTTACACCAATGATGCATTCCACACTGCCATCTCCCTGCTTTACACCAGTGATGCATTCAACACTGCCATCCCCCTGCCTTGTACTAGTGATGCATTCAACACTGCCGTCCCCCTGCCTTACAGCAGTGATGCATTCAACACTGCCATCCCCCTGCCTTACAGCAGTGACGCATTCAACACTGCCATCCCCCTGCCTTACAGCAGTGATGCATTCAACACTGCCATCTCCCTGCCTTGTACTAGTGATGCATTCAACACTGCCATCCCGTGATGCATTCAACACTGCCATCCCCCTGCCTTACACCAGTGATGCATTCAACACTGCCATCTCCCTGTCTTACACCAGTGATGCATTCAACACTGCCATCTCCCTGCCTTGTACTAGTGATGCATTCAACGCTGCCATCCCCGTGCCTTACAGCAATGATGCATTCAACACTGCCATCCCCCTGCCTTGTACTAGTGATGCATTCAACACTGCCATCCCCCTGCCTTACACCAGTGATGCATTCAACACTGCTATCCCCCTGCCTTACAGCAGTGATGCATTTAACACTGCCATCCCCCTGCCTTACACCAGTGATGCATTCAACACTGCCATCCCCCTGCCTTACACCAGTGATGCATTCAACACTGCCATCCCCCTGCCTTACACCAGTGATGCATTCAACACTGCCATCTCCCTGCCTTACACCAGTGATGCATTCAACACTGCCATCCCCCTGCCTTACACCAGTGATGCATTCAACACTGCCATCCCCCTGCCTTACACCAGTGATGCATTCAACACTGCCATCTCCCTGCCTTACAGCAGTGATGCATTCAACACTGCCATCCCCCTGCCTTGTACTAGTGATGCATTCAACACTGCCATCCCCCTGCCTTACACCAGTGATGCATTCAACACTGCCATCCCCCTGCCTTACAGCAGTGATGCATTCAACACTGCCATCCCCCTGCCTTACAGCAGTGATGCATTCAACACTGCCATCCCCCTGCCTTGTACTAGTGATGCATTCAACACTGCCATCCCGTGATGCATTCAACACTGCCATCCCCCTGCCTTGCACCAGTGTTGCATTCAACACTGCCATTTCCCTGTCTTTCACCAGTGATGCATTCAACACTGCCATCTCCCTGCCTTGTACTAGTGATGCATTCAACACTGCCATCCCCCTGCCTTACAGCAGTGATGCATTCAACACTGCCATCCCCCTGCCTTGTACTAGTGATGCATTCAACACTGCCACCCCCTTGCCTTACACCAGTGATGCATTCAACACTGCCATCCCCCTGCCTTACACCAGTGATGCATTCAACACTGCCATCCCCCTGCCTTACACCAGTGATGCATTCAACACTGCCATCCCCTTCCTTACACCAGTGTGGGTCGGCTCTCTATTGCGGGGGGCCGCTATTGCGGGATTTTTTTAAAAACAAAAGTTCTTAGGCCATTTTGATTCTTTTGTCCTAAAACGCCTAAAAAACCATAATATTTATGTTACTTTTTTTTTCGAAACGGGGGGCCGCTATTGCGGGATTTCTTTGTCAAAAGTTCTTCAGGCCATTTTGATTCTTTAGTCCAAAAACGCCTAAAAAACCATAAAATATTTGTTACTTTTTTTGGGAAAAACATTTTTCGGGTTTTACCGATAGCGCTCAGCCTAGGCCGCACCCGCCACCCCGCCTGTCTGACTTAGCCTGTCCGGGGAGTTTCACTTAAACCCGGACGCGTTACTTTTTGTCACGTTTGTGTCCAACATCAGCGTCGGGCCCTGGAGTTAGGGCGTAGGGACCACCCGATCAGAGTCAAACGTGGGATGGAGTTAGAATATAAAGCTTCATCCGTTATTGATAAAAACCGAAAAAATGTGTTTTTTCAAAAAAAAAAGTAACTAACATTTTATGGTTTTTTAGGCGTTTGTGGACAAAAGAATCAAAATGACCTGAAGAACTTTTGACCAAAAAAATCCCGCAATAGCGGCCCCCCGCAATAAAAAAAAAAAACGAAAAAAATGTTTCGAAAAAAAGTAACAGAAATATTATGTTGTTTTTTTTGGCGTTTTAGGACAAAAGAATCAAAATAGCCTAAGAACTTTTGGTTTTGTTTAAAAAGAAATCCCGCAATAGCGGCCCTCCGCAATAGCGGCCCCTCAATAATGAATTTGTTCTTAGACAAACAAGTGATCTAAATAAAAAGAACACCTAAGGTGAAAGTCTACTGGGTGTAGTAATGTCGGGGGTGGATTGGAGGAGTAGGGGGTGGGAGTTTATCTCATTTTTTAAAAATGTGCCCTGGGTATATCTCGAGTATTATCATTTCGAAAGGAATCTTTCATGCTCTTTAAGATGGTGAATACCGTGTGTGAATCAGATGGGTTTATGCAAAGTTATATGCATTTGAATGGAGCATTGTGAAAAATCTGTATTTGCCCTGGGTAGATCTGAACTATGTATAATTTCGAAAAGAATATCTCCTGCTCTTCAAGATGGTAAATACCGTGTGTGAATCAGAAGATCTGGTGCAGCATGGTGCATACAAAATATCGATTTGAAGAAGAAAAAAGGGAGATAAAAGCTTAGTCACATAATGGCCATTTGGATCATGGTATACAAGTATCAACGAGCCACTCTCATTACAATGCAATCATAATCAATTCTATATGCTGCGGATCGAGACAGATTATCAAGTGATACATCGAAAAATGATCCTGAATCAATTTTTAATGAAGATATCAAAACTGACAGCGAGGCCCCCAACACTCTAATGTGGGCTGTGGCTCGATTTGCATTGAGGCATAATGTCACTCGCTTCGTGGTGCGGGCTCGCTTATGTTCACGTACAAGTATTGACTTTATCATTAAAGACGACGACCCATCTTAAATAAAGATACAGGTATGATAAGGCGACGTACTACAGATAGGAGTTTACAACACCCAGAGTCCACAAATTGAAATCAATATGTCTGATTTCTACACCATTTTACAATACTGTGTAGTCTGTCCTACCAAAACGACTATAATGATGCATTGCTTTCAAATTGACAAGAGATTTACATGTTAAACTTTGTTTTCTTTACAAGTCCCCTTGACCATGAACTGCGACATCCACTAGGATATTCACGCCCTCACATGGTCCTCTGTTAGCGTCCAAGTGAAAGAGCAGAGTAGCGTCTTAAATCAGAATTGTTCACTGTATTGCATCATCGTGTGAAGCAAAACAACCAATAACCATGAAAAACAGAACCAGGCTAACACATGTTATAGCTTTTCCAAAACAAAGTTTTAAACACGCATGATCATTCTGCCTTAATTCAGAGTAATTTGCCTCTGAAAATTGCTGTTTTCGTGCTGGTATTATTACAACTGTGCATTAGTAAATTACTTGAAAATATTATCTAGAATGAACACATTTCAAAATGCACAATACATACAGATACCAAATTTTCAGAAAAACTAGAAATCTCAGAATGATTGATTTCATAATCTATTACTTTTTTTGCTGATGAGTCAAGATAACAGTGAGTCTTTTGCGTTCATTTTGTGGTCGCTCACATTTGCTTTTTCATAGATTTTTTCGTGGATTGGTTCAATCCACCGATAACACCTTCCTTTTATTTCCTTTTCCTGACGCTCGAAGCTATTTCTGCTCACCATGAGGTTGTTTCCTTCTATTTTCCCTCGAAAGCTTTTCTTACCTGTTTTTAAATTCCATTTGTGGTGACTTTGTCATATTTGTGGTTGCATTACTTCACACAGAGAGAAATCAACACTGTTAACAAGAACGTGTGACGTAAAGCGGCGAACGGAAATTAGGCAGAAGAGGACCAGAACAGAAGGGAAAGTCGTGTTGAGGAACTCACATCACTAGACTTTCTTCAGTCCTTTCTCAGTACGGGAAACAAAAACCGCTAGTACAAAAAGGAAAACAAAATCTGACAAACAGTTTATTTAAAGCAATCCATTACTACACTGCCGCTGTGTGCGTGCGTCGACTGGCGATTCGCCTTCCTGAGAGCAGACGTTGGAAACTGGATGCGTCTTTCAGAAGGCAGGGGACATTCGGAGGCACAGTCTTTTTCCTTTTGCTCTCTTTTCTTTCTATTACTGTTCCCTTTCTTCCGTTTCCCCTAAAAGCCTTCTCGAATGTCTCACTTCCATCAGCCCACTCGTTCCTTCTTTTAAAAGAAGTGAGTGGTTCGTTTATGACAAGATGTCTGGGGGGAAAAATAACTCCAAACGCTCACCTTTTAATCATGGATTGGGTTTCTTGCAGGCTATAGAGATGGTGAGCGACCTTACCGAATTATGTTCTTTTGCTATTTCGTTTCTGAGTTCGCTTTAGGGCATTGCGTTGTTTTGAAAGTTTCCCCTTCACGTCAATTAGTTGTTTGGTGACGTAAGCAGGCTTTGCATGCGCATATGCATAATGTGCTCTCGTGTGCATTATGTTGTGGGCACGTGCTTATAATTATGCAAGCATGAATGTTCAGTAATGCAGCTATGCAACAACGATGATGAGAACAATAATGACGACGTCGACGTCGACATTGAAAAAGAAGAAGGAGGAGAAGGAGGAGGAGGAGGAGGAGAAGGAGGAGGAGGAGGAGGAGGAGGAGGAAGGGGAGGGGGGGGGGAGGAGGAGGAGGAGGAGGAGGAGGACGACGACGACGACAAGGTGGAGGACGACGAGGAGGAGGACGACGAGGAGGATTAGGAGGAGGAGCAGGAGGAGGAGGAGGAGGAGGAGGAGGACTAGGAGGAGGAGGACTAGGAGGAGGAGGAGGAGGAGGAGGAGGAGGAGGAGGAGGACGAGGACGAGGAGGACGAGGAGGAGGAGGAGGAGGAGGGGGCAGGAGAAGGGGCAGGAGAAGGATCAGGAGAAGGGGCAGGAGAAGGGGCAAGAGAAGGGGAAGGAGAAGGGGCAGGAGAAGAGGAAGGAGAAGGGAAAGGGCAAGGGAAAGGAGGAGGAGGAGAAGGAGGAGGAGGAGGAGGGGGAGGAGGGGAGGGGGGGAGGAGGAGGAGGGGGCAGGAGAAGGAGCAGGAGAAGGGGCAGGAGAAGGGGAAGGAGAAGGGAAAGGGCAAGGGAAAGGAGGAGGAGAAGGAGGAGGAGGGGGAGGGGGAGGAGGGGGGAGGAAGGGGGGGAGGAGGGGGGGAGGGGGAGGAGGAGGAGCAGCAGGAGCAGGAGGAGGGGGAGGGGGAGGAGGGGGGAGGGGGAGGGGGAGGGGGGAGTGGGAGGGGGGAGGGGGAGGAGGAGCAGGAGCAGGAGGGGGAGGAGGAGGAGGAGGAGGAGTAGGAGGAGGAGGAGGAGGAGGAGGAGGAGGAGGAGGAGGAGGAGGAGGAGGAGGAGGAGGAGGAGGAGGAGGAGAAGAAGAAGAAGAAGAAGAAGAAGAAGAAGAAGAAGAAGAAGAAGAAGAAGAAGAAGAAGAAGAAGAAGAAGAAAAAGAAGGTGGTGGTGTTGGCGGCGGCGGCGGCGGTGGTGGCGGCGGCGGCGGTGGTGGCGGTGGCGGTGGTGCTGAAGGCGGTGGTGGCTGTGGTGGTAGTGGTGGTGGTGGTGGTGGTGGTGGTGGTGGTGGTGGTGGTGGTGGTGGTGGTGGTGGTGGTGATGGCTGTAGTGGTGAAGGTTGTGGTGGTGAAGGTTTTGGTGGTGATGGTTATGATTGCGATGGTGGTTGTAACGACAATGACGATGGAGATGATGACGACGACGATGAGGACAACGATGGTAGTGATGTTATTGTTGCTGTTGATTGTGTTGCTGTTGCTGCTGCTGCTGCTGCTGCTGCTGCTGCTGCTGCTGATGATGATGATGATGATGATGATGATGATGATGATGATGATGATGATGATGATGATGATGATGATGATGATGATGATGATGATGATGATGATGATGATGATGATGATGATGATGATCATGATGATGATTCTTACCTGAATACATGGATTTGGTGGTAGGTGGTGGGTGGTGGGGACAGATTTTGACCTTGGTCGCAATAGCGCAGCACCCGTGCTAGAGAAGCATATATATATATATATATATATATATATATATATATATATATATATATATAACACCAATTAATAAGATAGCTCCTTCATTCAGTTTAGTCATGCATGCGTCGAAATCACGCAAGAAGTTTATTGTTCATATTCCAACCCTGACGAAAATTCATTATGGTTGCTGAGCAGTTTACGTATATTCATAAATCATCCAGACTACATTACGTAGAGGGGTTTTCCTGCAGCATTGTGAAGGACTTTTCCGTCATCATTGATTCATGGTATGAATGAAAAGACTAGACAACTTTAGATCTCCATATATGGTCTCCCCCGTGCACCACGTGACAGCTCGTGTTTTTCACACAAAATGTATTCAGTTTCGTATAATCAGCGGAAGGGTGACTCCTTTATCGGTGTATTTTACAGGGTGAATAAAGAAAGTCTCGTGTTATTCCGTTTGGCGATTTTTTGGCGTGCGCCTAAGTAAAAATCCACGAGACAACAACACCCCAACACCCACAACCCCCCACTCCCTACACCGACCCCCCCCCCCCCCCAAAAAAAAAAATATCCCCATCGAGGTTGCCTAAATAAGGCATGATAGCTTCGTTTTGTGACACCGGAAGTATGCTCTTGCGGAAGTTGTTCAGTCGACGCTTCTTAACACAAAAGTTGGCTTCCGTTCAAAGCGCCGGAAGCAAAAGCAACGACGGAGGCAAATGAATTGCAGAAATGGATGGCGCAAAGGACGATGGGGGAAAGCGCGAAGACAAATAACGGAGACGAAAAAATATGGTGCCCATATCAATTGATGAAAGCTGTCTTGTTGAAATTTGCAAGCGGAAGTAATGAATTGGGCAAGACACGCGATTGTCAGCTTCTGCACTCTTTTTGTGCTCTTGTGGCAACTCAATCACCTCCGGCGGAACCCAACACGCGGTGCGTCTGAAAGAAAGAAAAAATCTTGAACAAGGTCAGCAGGAATCCAGAATATTTCTTCTCGATGTCCTGATGGGCGGCGGAGGCAAATTGGATCAGGCCCTCAAACTAACCATTGGTCACAGTGACATCGTCTTCTCTCAGTCTGTTAGAAACTTAGGCGTCATGTTTGACGATGATCTGTCAATGAGATCTCATGTCAACAAAGTCTGTCAGTTAGCATATTATGAGCTAAGGAAAATTAGTGCCATTCGTCATTATCTTTCTCAGCAGGCCACCAAATCACTCATCACATCACTTGTTCTGTCTCGTCTCGACTATGGAAACTCTCTTTTCGCTGGCATCCCCGACTCTCTGCTTAACAAACTCCATAAAGTTCAGAATTATGCTGCTAGGCAAGTTTTTTAATGATCCAAACGTACCCATGTCTCATCACTCCTACATACACTTCACTGGCTCCCCATCTCTCAGAGGATAGATTATAAACTTGCTACTTTGTGCTTCAAGGCCATCGACAACACCGCACCACACGCTCTTAAAGAAATTATTTCAGTCTACACGCCCTCCAGATCTCTACGCTCAGCTGCTGACTCTAGAATACTTAAGGTCCCCCGCCGTAACAAGAAAACTCAAGGACAGCGCGCCTTCTCTTATATTGGACCTGTAACCTGGAATAGTCTCCCTTGCTCAGTCCGTCATTCTGACACTGCCGCAGTTCAAAAGTGCTCTAAAGACCCATCTCTTCCGATCCGCCTTTCCCGCTGAGCTGCTGCGCCTTGCTTGACCTGGCCTGCAAGTGCTGTGTATATTGCATAGTTTGTTATATTTGTTCTACTGGATCTTAGTTTTTGTTTTTTGTTTATGTGTGTGGTGTGTGAGTTTTTGTAGGATTGTGGTGTTGAATGGTTGTATGAGTGCTGATTCTTTGGATTGCAAACGCCTTGAGCTTGCCTGTCAAGGGAAGGTATGTGCGTATGAATAAACTGTTGTTATTATTATTATTATTATTATTATTATTATTATTATTATTATTATTATTATTATTATTATTATTATTATTATTATTATTATTATTATTATTATTATTATTATTATTATTATTATTATTATTATTATTATTATTATTATTATTATTATTATTATCATCATCATTATTAATATTATGATAATCTACCAGCTCCGAGAGGTAGGATGAAACCTGATCAGCTGCACAAAGGGTGAACGTGTTGAGCGCCTTGAGCATGCCTTTGGGTGTGAGATTGGCGCTATATAAGAGCCAAAATACATACATACATACATACACTTGAAAACGATGGAAAGAGTTTTAAATTCCGATCGTTGTCGAACTGGTAGCCAATGAAGATCTCGAAGCATTGAAGTCACATGAGCTCATCTTGGCTGTCGCTTTACCACTCTTGCAGCAGAGTTCTGAAGACGTTGCAGTCTCTGTATCTGCCCACTAGTTGCTGCAGCTAGAAGGCTATTACAGTAATCAAGTAGCGACAAGATAAGATTAACCAGAGTTGCTGTAGTGTTCTCTATCAAGCAATCTCTAGCACTCCAGATGCGGCGAAGGTGCATATGTCCCGAGGAGATGATTTGACGAACTTGGAGCTTTGCTGATAAGTTCTGATCGAATTTGACGCCGAGGTATTTCACACTGGCGGAAAATGCTATGTCAACATTGACTATGGTGATGTGAGTGTCCTTGATCTTCTCTCGGTTTCTCTCTCTGTGCCACTTCTGTCTTTTCCTCGTTGAGCTTGAGGTGATTGGCGGTCATCCACTTTTTGATGTCGTTGCAACAATCTTGTACTGCTAACCTATTTGCAGCAAAGGCACCTTGGTCTGGTTTAGAAGCAGCATATGTCATGGTATCATCCGCAAAGAGATGGTGAGGGAGGCCATGTTGATTAATTAGATCACTCAGTGGTTGGTTATAGATTGAATATAGGACTGGGCCTAAAATTGATCCCCGAGGCACACCACAAGTCAGGAGCATGTCTTTTGATGATGAATCCCCCACTCTCACTCTCTGGGATCTCCCAGTCAGGTAACTGGTGAACCAGTTCAGGGCAGTGGATGACAAACCATGGTCCCTCAATCTGGCTAGGAGAAGGTCATGATTGATGGTGTCGAATGCTACTGATAAGTCCAATAGCACTACTAGAGCCACATCATCACGATCAACAGCGTGAAATAAGTCATTCATGCCCCGCAGCAGAGCAGTCTCAGTGCTGTGATGTGTCCTATATGCCGACTGGAATTTGGGAAGCAACTTGAGCACGCTTAAGAACAGAAGGAGTCGAACCTACACTGCTTTCTCGATGTTTTTAGAAAGAAAGCTTGGATTGGAAACTGGTCGGTAGTTGGACAGGGTGTTAGGATTAGTTCCAATTTTCTTAAGGAGAGGTCTGACCACTGCCGTTTTCAAACATCTGGTAAATTGACCATGTCTCAGAGTGATTCACTATGTCTGTTATCACACTTAAAAGAACATCCAGGCAGGACAAAAGCAATTTAGTCGGGATGGGATCAAGTTGCATGTGATTGGTTTCATTTTGGCTATAAGTTTTTCAAGCTCCTCTGGAGTGAATAGTTTCAACTCGGTCAGAATATGACGGTGTGACCCCAACTGAGATGTACTGCCTGTTGAGCTGATTGGGATTGATTTCTTACTGATACATATGCTTCAATATGTGCAACATTTTCCCATAAATACCTTTATTTATCAAAATTCTAAACAATGCATTTCTTGTAACACTGTCAAAAGCTTGGTAAAATCAATGAATGTTGCATATATATTTTTCTCCTACCTAGATATCATTCTACGATGCCATGTAGAGTGAATATGTGTTATATATATATACATATATATATATATATATATATATATATATATATAGAGAGAGAGAGAGAGAGAGAGAGAGAGATATTTACCTCCCGTTCCAATCTTCTGAGGCATAAGTTTCCAAAATGCTGACCAGACCATGCCATTTTTATGATAGTCGTCACATATGTAGCTTTTTTAAATAACTATACATTGTTCAGTTTTTGTTTTTACAACGAGGGTTGATAAATCCTTGAATATTTGGTTGACCGTTTCAATATTTGCATTTGTAAATGTAAGATTGTCCTGCATCAAAGTGTGGCTTATGAGTTTGTTTTGGAGAGCCAATCCAAACAGCAGGCTCTGAGGGCTAATTGGCAGAATAAGTTTGGTATATTTATCCAGCCAATCAGACAATGTTGCCCAGAAACTATGTACAATCAGTCATTCTACAAAGAGGTGGATGATAGTCTCACTTTCTTCACCACAAAAATGACACATTTCGCTTTATTTAACCCCTATCCCGTGGAGGAGTCTATTTGTACAGGTAATGTGATAGTTAATTTTGTACTAAAGGATTTACAGGTACATTGAGCATTTTGCATCTGTGGCCCCACCTTCCATGTCATATATTTCCATTCCATCCCATTCCGTTCCACTGCACTGCAATCGGATACACTGCATTTTCTAACCTTCCATATCCTTCTATCCCATTCCACTCCGTCCCACTTCATTCCATTTTCTGTTATTCCAGTCCAGTCTATTCTGCTCCGTCGTGCTGCATTCCATTTCACTGCAATCCATCCTATTTCACCATAATCAACCGCATTCCATCTCCTTTCATTGCATCCCATTTCATTTAATTGCAACACATTCCATCCCGTACAATTCCAGTCTCTTGTTCTGCAGAGCTCCTTCTCTACGGCTCCCCCACCTCTTTCCCTCTCCTCCTTCCCCATCCCATGTCATTTCCTCTCTGTCCTCTCGCCCCGCCCCCAACCACTCCCCTCCCTTCGCTCGTTTACCCTTCCCCCACCAGGCCCTCCCTTCTTAATATGGTCGCTCACATTTTCAGGTTTTCGGGTGTTCAGGAGGCTTTGTACACGTCAGTCGTCAGCTCTCTTTTTGTCCGATTTCTTCATTTCCGCCTCTGCTTCAGCTGCAGAATCTCAGGCCAGGGCTCGAGGAGGATCACCTGTCATTCAGCGGGAGGGAGAGCCAGGTGTCCTGAGTGCTGTTAATGTCAGCTCTGCAAAAAAACTTCAATCCTTTGACCCGTTTGAAGAGCCCGAGGAAAGTCTAGCCCGATTTAAAGGATTACCGTGCACTGTCACTGTCCAGGGAATGTTGGTGTTTTTAAAACATAGAGTGTGAGAAAGAGAAAGAAAGAAAGAGAGAGAGAGAGAGAGAAGAAAGAGAAAGAGAGAGATAGAGAGAAGAAAGAGAAAGAGAGAGAAGAGAGAGAAAGAGAGAGAGAGAGATCGACTGAATGAGCGCCTGAGTGACAGACAGACACACAGACAGACACACAGACTGACAAACACACAGACACACAGACAGACCGATATACACAGAGATACAAACACACAGACACACAGAGAGGCGAAAACACAGACACACAGACAAACAAAAATCACAGACACACAGACAAATAAAAAACACAGACACACAAATAAACATACAGAGACGCACAGACAGACACAGAGACAGACAGACAGACAGACAGACAGACAGACAGACAGACAGACAGACAGACAGACAGACAGACAGACAGACAGACAGACAGACAGGCAGACAGACAGACGGACGGACGGACGGACGGGTGGGCGGGCGGGCAGACGGATGGACGGACGGACGGACGGGTGAGCGGGCGGGCAGACGGACGTACGTGTGGACGGACGGACTTACGGACGGACAGAGGGACGGACTGACAAACGGACAGCCTGGCGGACGGACGGACGAACGGACAGAATGACGGATGCACGAACGGACAAAATGACGGACGGACAAACGGATAGACTGGCGAACGGACGAACGGACAGACTGATGGACAGACTGTAGACCATAGTTACAGAGGCATACCAAAACGCAGAGATTACTCTCTCTCTCTCTCTCTCTCTCTCTCTCTCTCTCTCTCTCTCTCATTCTATTGGATGGCTGAGAAGTTTTTGGACAGACGCAGAAAATTGTTTGTTTGTTTTATTGATTTCAAGAAAGCTTTTGACTCTGTCAATCGCTATGCCTTGCGGGACATCCTTCGAGGACACGGCGTGCAAGGGAGATTACTTAGAATTCTCCGAGCAGTGTGCGAGTCTGTGCAATACTGCGTTCGTGGAGCCCAAGGGCAGTCCCAGTTCTCTGAAAGTCTAGTGGGCCTGAAACGGGTTTGCAAAATCAGTCCTCTTTTATTCACGATTATGATTAATTCGTTAGTTGAATACGTTTCAAGAAACTCCAAAAATGGTGTGCAGCTCATGTCTAATACACCAGATTTAGGTACACTTCTTTTTGCAGATGATGTTGTCGTTTTACCATACACTGTAGTGGGACGACAGAATCAGCTTAACTATTTAAAGAATGTTTCCGATAATTTAGACGTTACTATCAATGTCATGAAAACGAAAATAGTATTTCGATCCGGAGGAACATAGCTTCTCATGAGAAATGGCATAAGGGCAATGATGAACTCGAAGTAGTAAATGAGTACAGACATCTTGATATTAAGTTGACCCCCAAACTTTGTGCACGTGTCACTCAATTTGATGCGGCTTGCAGGGCTAGATCTGCCCTCTGTCTCCTGAATAGAACAATGAAGGAAATAATACATGTGCCTCCAAATGTATAGTTTAAAATGTTTGAAACCCAGTTACAATCGATCTTATGGGGAGTCAATGATTGTGGAGGTATTGAAGCTGTTCATTTGCATGCGATCAAAAGGTTCTTAAATGTTTCATCTCGAACGCCTAACTTAATGTGTTACGGACGATTTCTATTGTACATCTCTGCCACTATCAGAGGTGTCAAGTATTGGCTACGGATTTTCAGAATGGACAATAACAGATTACGAAAGAAAATGAATCACATGATGTGTAACTTGCCATCGCATTATACCCCATGGGCTATAATGATAGAATATATACTGACAAAATGTTATTGTTTGGTTGAAATGAGCGTGTATTTGTTAGGAGACTGAGGAGCAAAATAATTAATGATTTTTGCTCACGATGGAGGAATAATCTAAGAGCAGTAAAATTATATTCCTTCTACAGAGAAATGAAGAGTGAATGGGCTGTAAAAAAATTACTTATTCAGTTTTGACAAACAAGTATTTAGATGTGTATTTATTCGGTTTCGAATGGAGTAACCGACGTGTATATACATACGCAGAGATATGCAGCAAGTATAGGCGAGATACTTTGTCCATTGTGCAGAGAAATGGAGGAGGATGAATTTCACTTTTTGTTGGAATGTCCAGGGTAACAGGATCTGCGGGAACGTTGTCTGGCGTCGCATCTACGAGTACCTTCATCCAATGAGAATCATGTTAAAATACTTATTAGTAATGACTCCGAGAATATAAATTTATAGAGCCGCAAGTTTATTTCAAAACAAAGTTTTCCAACGTAGATCTCGGGCTGAATGTTCACCGATAAACAATGCCTTTTATCTTGATGCATAGATAACTGTCTTTTGTGTTTCTCTTCAGACACCAATGTTCCACCAGCTGCTTCTTTTGTTTGTGAACGATGTATTTAAAATAGGCGGGAGGCCTCTTCAATAAACCATTAATTCGTTATCTCTCTCTCTCTCTCTCTCTCTCTCTCTCTCTCTCTCTCCGTAACCTCTCTTTCCCCAATATCTCTCTCACCCCAATCTCTCTCTCTCTCTCTCTCTCTCTCTCTCTCTCTCCAACTCCAAACGCACTCGCACCACCACACACACCCCACCCCGGCTCGTAACACCCCACCCTTACCACCCTCACACTCGTTGTCCCATTCAGGTTGGACGCGTGGATTGCGCTAAGAATAAAATGATCGATCAATGCATGCATTATATTTTGTGATAGAAAGAATGAAAGCGTTGTACAGAATTTCAGACGTTACAGTCATGCTTTTGTAAAGGCAAATCCCCTATCGCATGATGAGACAGCTTTAATGGAGCCTTCTTTCCTAGCTTTCACACCCGCGTACCGAGGGGAAAATCGTTATCATCACTTTCGTCGCAAAACTCCCTCCTCATAAAACCCCCATAGCTTTGTGCTCACGTCAGGCAGATAACTCGTCATTACAGCGCTTCCCTTGAGGGATTTAAGTTTGTTCTCCCTCTGGGTAGGAGCAAAATGGGAGAGAGTTTAGGATGTCTGGCGATTACAGAGATTGGGAGACATTCGAGACTATATTAAGGAACATGCGCTGTGAGAGGTTCCTCGGCTTTCCTTTCACCCCTGAAGAATTAGTACACTGCTCTCTTTTTTGTTTTTTTTTCTCTTCAAACCATTTCTCCATGACTGCCTACGTGTTTGTACGCTTTTCTTCTGTCTCTAGGGGTGTGCCTTTCTTTAACTTTGTATGTGTGTGTATGTGCGTGCGTGTGTATGTATGTATATGCATGTATGTGTGTGTGCGTTAGTCTGTGTGTGCGTGCGTATGTGTGTGTGTGTGTGCGTGCTTGTGTATGTGTGTGTGTGTGCGTGTGCGTGTTTGTGTGCACGCGCGCGTGTGAATGCATGTATGTGAGCGTGTGTGTGTGTGTGTGTGTGTGTGTGTGTGTGTGTGTGTGTGTGTGATAGTCCGTGTGTGCGTGTGTGTGTGTGTGTGTGTGTGTTTGCTTGCTGGCGTGTGTGTGTGTGTGCTTGTGTGTGTGTGTGTGTGTGTGCGCGTGAATATATATATGTATGTATGCGTGTGTGTGTGTGTGTGTGTGTATGTGTGTATACGTGTGTTCTTGTGGGTGTGAATATATGTGTGTGTGTGTGTGTGTGTGTGAGAGAGAGAGAGAGAAAGAGAGAAAGAGAGAGAGAGAGAGAGAGAGAGAGAGAGAGAGAGAGAGAGAACTCGAAATATGTTATTGTTAGGCAACCAGCCCGTACAACAATGATTATCTGTTTCATGGCTCATTTGAATTAGGATCATTATCTTTTTCTCTCTTTTTGAAAGCAAAATACAAATATGCTGCCAAGTTTCTAATCACAGCTTCATCCTGCGACGACAAAGTACCCACCAGGTCATCGGTATCGTTGTTGTGTCTTGAACTTATGTATCTATATCTCAAATCTGCAAAATGAGAACATTTGAACAAAACGTGTATCTCATTTTCCGTCTCCTGATGACATGATGGACAAATGACAGGACTGTTAGTACTGTAACGTAACCTATGGCACAATAAATCACTTATTCCTAATCTAAAACGAGTGATCATTTCTCTAAAGACCTTTTTATCTACACTGCATACAAATCTTTCCAACTCTCTCGATTTCTTACAAAAGCAATACACAGAAAACCGATCACTATCCACCAGGTTTTTTTCTCCAAGCCTCATTAAATTTGTCAATCAACCTTTCCCACAGTGTCTTGATGAGACTTTGTTCTTCTGAGACACGTTATTTAATCCATTGTTCTTCAAAGCCATAATATTCAATTAAAAGACGTCTTACTTTAGATGCCGATTTATTTCTATGACCTTGTTTAACCGTCATGAGGAGGATATGGGATACTGATAGAGATGATTAAATGTGCAACACACTCCCTCGGGTATCATTTCAAGGGGTTGTTTAATGCAATTCTCAACACAGGTAATTATCCACGATCATGGAGTGTGTCCGTAATTGTCCCATTACTCAAAAATGGGGGACCCTATGAATCCAGACAACTACAGGGGCACAACTCTGACAAGTGGTTTCAGCAAGGTGTTCGTACACATTGTACAAAACGGAATAGACCAGTGGCTCGATATCAATGAAATCATTGTTGAAGAACAAGCTGGATTCCGTAAGGGATATTCCACATATGACAATATATTTGTGCTGCATAGTATCGCTGAAAAATGTCTATCGAAAAAGAAAGTTATACGCTGCATTCAGAGACTTCCGAAAAGTATTTGACAGTGTGAACAGATCTGCACTTTAGATAATACTCGAGAAATATTGCTTCTCAGGCAACATATGTCGGGTGTTGAAATCTATGTATGAAAATGTAAAATGCTGTGTACGACCAGATATGCAACATCGGGGTTTTCCCAATGTTTTCGAGGCGTGAAGCAAGGGTGCAAATGCAGCCCATTTTTTTCCAATCATTATTAATACCCTTGCCACTGAAGTCAAAGATAACTGCAAACATGGTATACAACTCATGCCAAATTCACCAGATATATCTATTGTACTATTCGCCGATGACATCGTTCTACTATCTGATACTGTGATATGTCTGCAAAATCAGATAAACAGCTTGAAAATGGCGGCAGATCATCATGTTCTTCAAGTCAACCTTAATAAAACGAAAGTGGTGATTTTGCGAAAGGGCGGACACATCGCAGCACATGAACACTGGTGCATTAATGGAAACAAATTAGAGATTGTTGATGAATATAAGTACCTATGATATTTCTGACGACCAGGCTGAGCCCTAAAGTTGTATTGGTTGACTTTGCTTCACGAGGAAAGGAAGCCTTGATCCCGATTTGTAGACTTGAAAAGCTCCTTCGTGGTCCCTGATTTTTGACTCACATGCGAAGCAAAAGTGAGTCTAAGTACTCAGCCGTGTCGTCCGTCCGTCCGTCCGTCCGTCCGTCCGTCCGTCCGTCCGTCCGTCCGTCCGGGCGTAAAAAACTTAAACGTTGGATTTTTCTCGGAGACTATTAAGTCTATCAACACCAAATGTGGCATGATGGTGTATGATGACAAGGCCTCAAAAAACATATATAGTGACTTGACCTTTCTTCAAGGTCAAGGTCACAGGAGCCATAAATGTGGTCTCAAAAACAGTCATTTTTCACATTTTCCCAATTTTCTCCCACGTTATCGAGAATGGCGACCTTACCTACAAGTGGTATATAGATCAAAGCAAGCCCTATCTTTTAATACCAGTTTGGTTGACCTTGCTTCAAGGTCAAGGTCACAGGAGCTCCTCAAAGTTGGATTGTATACATATTTTGAAGTAACCTTGACCCTGAACTATGGAAGATAACTGTTTCAAACTTAATAATTATGTGGGGCACATGTTATACTTTCATCGTGAGACACATTTGTTTACATATCATCAAGGTCAAGGTCACTTTGACCCTTATGAAATGTGACCAAAATGGGGTAGTGAACCACTAAAAGTGACTATATCTCATGGTAGAAAGTGCCAATAAGCACCATTGTGCTTCCTATGTCTTAAATTAACAGCTTTGTGTTGCATGACCTTGGATGACCTTGACCTTGGGTCAAGGTCACATGTATTTTGGTAGGAAAAATGTGTAAAGCATTTCTTTGTGTATGATGTCATTGGTAGGTTTAGTTGTTTGACCTTGACCTTGAAGGTCACCTGAAGGTCAAGGTCATATACAGGTCAAGGTCAACCATGTGAGTCGTATGGGCTTTGCCCTTCTTGTTTTCAAAATAATTGACTACCAAATGCAACCCATTCTGCTGTATGCTTCAATTGTGGGGTTTGGGTAAAACTGACATCATTAAAACTGTACATTTGTATGGTCTGAAAGGATTTTAAATGTGTCGGTGAAAACCCCCAATGTTATGATCTATGAAGACACTGGAAGATATCCTCTATCTGTTAACGCAGCAATGCGCGTAGCCAAATACTAGACTAAGATACTTTATATGGAAGAAGATAGATTGCCCAAGCGGATATACAGAATGCTTGTACAGAACATCCAGTCAGAAAACAATTGGGTTTGCAAGATACGGAGCATGCTAAGAGAGAACAGTTTGGACTGGGTTTGGGACAGACAGATAGTCGAATGCAAAGCTTCATTTATCAGTGGCTTAAAAGAGTCCTTGGTGAATGGATTAACAGAAAAATGGGCTAATGAACTACACAGGAGTGAAATATTGCGATTTACAGGAGTTTTAAGTTCGCACTAGAAGTAGAGGCATATTTATACTATGTGGATAAAAAGATCTTCAGAGAGGCATTTATCAAATTTCGTTTTGTGCAACTGAAATGTACATCCATAAACTATATGAAACAATGATTTTACCACCTTGTCCATTGTGTCACGAAGAAGATGAATACTATTTGTTGGTCAGGTGTCCAGCAGTGAGCGATCTCTGAGTGCAGCACTTAGTACCATTCGTATCTGATTATGCCAATGTTTTCACACAACTAATGAGTGTCAAAGATCAAAACAGTATTCGAGCGGTATGCACATACCTGGTTCATGCCCTAAAGAGAGAAGGTGCAACGGTAGAGGACGTATGTTGAGTGACATGTGATGTAAGGATTATTTTTGTGTATTATTTGTAATGGGCTGGAGGCACTTTCAATGAAGAGTTTAGTTCAGATTATCTCTCTGTCTCTGTCTTGTCTCTCTCTGTCTTGTCTCTCTCTGTCTTGTCTCTCTCTGTCTTGTCTCTCTCTGTCTTGTCTCTCTCTGTCTTGTCTCTCTCTGTCTTGTCTCTCTCTGTCTTGTCTCTCTCTGTCTTGTCTCTCTCTGTCTTGTCTCTCTCTGTCTTGTCTCTCTCTGTCTTGTTTCTCTCTGTGTCTTGTCTCTCTCTGTCTTGTCTCTCTCTGTCTTGTCTCTCTGTCTTGTCTCTCTCTGTCTTGTCTCTCTCTGTGTCTTGTCTCTCTCTCTTTCTCTCTGCCTGTCTCTCTGTCTCTCTCTCTCTGTCTGTCTCTCTGTCTCTCTCTCTGTCTCTCTCTCTCTCTGTCTGTCTCTCTGTGTGTCTCTGTGTGTCTCTCTGTGTGTCTCTGTCTCTGTCTCTCTGTCTCTATCTCTCTCTGTCTGTCTCTGTCTCTCTCTCTCTCTGTCTGTCTCTCTGTCTCTCTGTCTGTCTCTCTCTATCTCTCTCTGTCTCTCTCTGTGTGTCTCTGTCTGTCTCTCTCTGTGTGTCTCTGTCTCTCTCTGTCTCTCTGTGTGTCTGTGTCTGTCTCTATTTCTGTGTGTGTCTGCAAAGAAGTTTCAACATGCTGGAAAATGCGAGAGCAGTGTGGAAGTTCCAGCCATGACGCACATTTCCTCGACAGGGCCGCTACCTGATACTCGACATCGTCAGGGCGGTGTTGCTTTTGGGTTGTCACATGACGCCACATCGAGTCGGTTTCAGAAAGTCTAGTCCATTTTTGTTGTTTCTACAACGTTCTACAGGCACTGCGAAAATATATATAAGCATGCGAGGGAATCCGTTCCACTGATGGGCCACACGTGTGGACCTGTCCGAGGAAAGACGAGTAATTTTGGTCGTTTCATTCACAGTGACTCCCACACAGAATGACAAGCAAATTATTACTCGCTCGCTAGCTCACATACGCAATCTTGGACGGTTATTCCGCCCGCAGACTGACAATACAGTATGAATAATTGACAAACTGGTGTACACAATTCACTTTCAGATGAAATGGGATACTATTTATATCGTATTTACAGCATTGTCAAGGCGATTCGGCCCTGTTTCGAGCATAAGCGCCTATGCAAAAACGTAGCCAATCAGATGCCGTAGCCCGCTTGCGGAGTGGGGTCCGCACCCCTCTCATCGGACGAGTCCACTAGTGTGGCCCATCAATGGAAGGGATTCCCATGCGAGTAAGTCTGTAAACTTGTGAGACCACAGGAAACGTGAGAGCACAGAAACAGTTAGGAATGCAATTACATCGATCGTGAGTCTTCTGCGGAATAAAGTTCCGAGAGTGAAGTTTCCAGGCCAAAATAAACTGTCAGTCATCGACATTTTGTAATATTGCCGGGAACTGACACGTGAACGAATAAAGCTGGTTCGAAACGACTTTTGGACTTGGATGTTCGACTTTCCAGACGCGGGCTGGGAGGACCCCCGTGTCTACACGACGGTGTGAAGGAGACGTTCGCAACAGAAGTATTTATTGTAGGAAAAACAAAGTTTAATGGCAACGTGGAAAAAAAGGGGAACGGTAAATTTTATTGAACAGTCAAAATCAGATGGCAAAAAGAAGCGCAGGTACTGTTCATCAGTCTGGAGTGGAAATGGACACCAGACGTCCTCATTTTTGAATTCCGTTTGCCCGGCACCATTTGGTTCTCTCTACGATTCAGTAATTACATAAACTTCATAATAAAATTGCAGAAGGAAAGACATTGAAAGGAACAAGTGAAGCCGTCTGAAATAAACTAAAAAGCAAATACAAAATGAAAACCTAATGAATTAAAAAAAAGATGAAAAAAGTATCCCGGGAATGAATTTGTATGACGTGATTGTAGAAGTTCTGGTAAGCAAAAAATGTTTGAATTAAAGGGGGGAAATAGAGAAATCAATTTATGTATAAATGAAACAATGTCAGGAGACCCCCACCCCCAAATGGATAGCTAAACAGGACAGAAAAAATGTGAATTTATTTTGAACTTTTTCCTTTCCTCTGCTCGCATGTACGCGCGCTCATGCGCGCGCGCGCGTGTATGTGTGTGTGTGTGTGTGTGTGTGAGTATGTCTGTGCGTGTTTGTGTATATGTGTGTGTGTGTATGTGTGCACGTGCGCGCATGTGTGTGAGAGCTTATGTGTGTGCTTATGTGCGCGCTTCTGTGCGTGCATTCCTGTGTGAGTATGCGTTCTTTCGAATGCGTGTGCATTTGTGTATGACCGTTTGTATCCATCCTTTTGTTCTCACCACGACAAGTTGTCTGAAATTAATGTGTCCGATTTTCCATGCTCTGTCCATGCCAAATCCGAGGGCGTTGTATTCTCCGTCATGGTCGCACTGATGAGACCCATTAGCATACATCATTTTCTCATTTTTGAAAAAGAAAAAGAAAAAGTTAATCCTCAACCTAGCTCTCCATGCCGATAGCAGTGACTTGGATAGCCTTTGGCCATGCTCTTGCTAAATAAGAAGACACGTATCATCATGAGAAACGCAGATCATCCTCAGCGCACAGAATTTCACTCCAGACTTACCCCTCGCAAAGAGTCCGCCTTTCAAAAACAAACAAAGGCAGTTATCATCGATCTTTTATTTCAGATGCCTGAATATCTTAAACAACAACTATTCTAGACCTGAAATGTGAGCCGAACCTCTGGCACATCCCTGTTTATTTTATATAACCCCTTGTTTGTAATGTTTGTCTTGCATTGCGAGGTTTCGGTTATACGTTACCGTTTATCTAATGCCACTGACAAGTAACTTTAAGTTTGAATGAATAAAGTATATGTTATGCTATGTTATGCACTGCCTACGAAGCATGACAGTCTGGAATGTCCCATCCATCCATCCATCCATCCATCCATCCATCCATCCATCCATCCATCCATCCATCTATCCATCCATCCATCCATCCATCCATCTATCCATCCATCCATCCATCATCCATCCGTCTACTCAACTATTCATTCATCCATCCATCCATCCATCCATCCATCCTCCATCCATTCATCCGTCATCCATTCATCCATCCGTCTACTCATCTATTCATTCATCCATCCATCCATCCATCCATCCATCGACCATTCCATCAATCCATCTCACCAACCGTTTATCTATTACTTTATCCGTCCATCCATCGTTGAATCCATCCACCTATCAATCCATCCATCCACCCATGCATTCATCCATCCAACCAACAAACCAACCATTCTTCGATGCATCGATCCATTTATCTGCCAGCACATCGATCCATCTGCACATCCCTCTGTGGACGGGGCTATGTAACACCAGAGACAACTAAATAAAACTGTTGATGTCGGGGAAAGCAGTTTAGCAGCTAAGAAGGCAAACGGAGAGTTTAGGCAGTTGCTTCAAAATCTCATTGAATGAAGGGCCACAGCTACTTATCGGAACACAACATTCCTTGTGAGAGTTAACAGCACTAATGCATAGACAACCTGCATTTCTAATGGAGGTCGCAGTTACGTAATACCCGCTGCTCCTGGCGTGCCTCATACTATTTTTGGTGTAACCTTTATGACGATATCAAAACAAACCGAATCCCAAAAATCTGTATTTTCTAGTGGCTAAGCAGAGACATCGAGCGTCTCTCTCTCTCTCTCTCTCTCTCTCTCTCTCTCTCTCTCTCTCTCTCTCTCTCTCTCTTTCTCTCTCTCTGTCTCTCTGTGTCTTCGTCTCTCTGTGTCTGTCTGTCTGTCTGTCTGTCTCTCTCTCTCTCTGCCTCTCTTTCTCTCTGTTTGTCTCTCTGTGTCTTTGTCTCTCTGTGTCTGTCTGTCTGTCTGTCTCTCTCTGTATCTCTCTGTGTGTGTCTCTCTCTCTGTTTTTCTCGCTCTGCCTCTCTTTCTCTCTCTCTGTCTCTCTCTCTCTCTCTCTCTCTCTCTCTCTCTCTCTCTCTCTCTCCCCTTCTCTGTCTCTGGTAATTGATTGTTTCAATGAAAAGATCGTGTTCCTCTGCTATTTTCATCTGATGAACGCATCGCGCTCTTCAAGGATCACACCACAAATTTGCATCCGAGACGGGCCTCACTGAACGTGATTGAGTGTGATTGAATAACTTGGCTCTCCCAGTCGATTGCCACACGATCTGCACACGTGGCGACTGGAACAATTACACCAACGAGGAGACACCGAGGTCTCTGGCACATCCTTTGTTTGATCAGACGTTGGGTGGCCTCAGGGCGAATCCGGAAACCCACCCCTGGACAAACAGAATCCCCTTTTCGTAGCTCCCTGGTCATATAACCCCAAGATCCCGGATGCAGTGATCAAACATTCGCAGAAGGGCCAGATGATACGGCGTAGTCTTCCGTTATCTTACTACTTCCCAGGGAAACAGCAGCGTTTTTCAGTGTGGTTAATGACTGATCGGGGAGGACTGTACGTTCCGTGCAGTGTTGCAAGTGTGCACTCAGTCTATGTCCGAGCAGAATAGCACTGCATTTGACTTATGCCTCTTGATTCCTTGTGGAATATAGGGCCGCAACAACACTCCTCCAACGCACACGGTTTTGGCAGGTCCTCTTCATATCGGCCCACGCCATTCCGGCAGCCTTCATGTCAGTGTTTATACTCCTGCGCCAAATCTGCTTTGGTCGTCCCACTTTCCTCTTTCCCTGGGGGTTTCAGTCAAGGGCCTGCCTAGTGATGCTGGATGCTCTCTTTCGTAGTGTATGGCCAATCCATCCCCACTTTCTTTCCTGACATCTATCTCAATTGGGGCTTGTCTTGTCCTGGCCCACATTTGATCGTTGGAGATGCTTTCTGGCCACCTGATATTCAGGATGTTTCTGAGGCATCTGTTGGTAAATGTCTGTAGCTTGTGGGTGTTGGTTTTGGTCACTCGCCATGTTTCTGAGCCATAGAGTAGGACTGCCTTTACGTTGGTATTGAAGATCCGGATCTTGTTATGGAGTGAGAGGGCTGTTGATCTCCAGTTTGGTCGAAGAGTATTGAAGATGTGTCTGGCTTTATTGATTCGGCACCTGATGTCATCATCTGTGCATTCATCTTTACTGACTACGCTGCCCAGGTAAACAAACTTGTTAACCTCCCTGATGTCTTTCTGGTGGAGTATCACTGGGTCTCGTTGTTTGTTGTTCACCCTCATGATCTCTGTCATTCCGATGTTGATTTGGAGTCCAGTCTTCTCAGCCTCCCCTGCAACACGGCTTAGCTTTTCCTGTGTCTGTTTCTGTGTGTGGGAGAGAAGGCTGATGTTATCTGCGAAGTCTAGGTCCTCCAGCTGCCTCACGAAAGTCCACTGGATACCTGTCCCCAGGCCCGCTGTGGACTGCTTCATGACCCAGTCAATCACATCAGGAAGATTGTTGGCGAGAACAAACAATCCTGGCGGACATCGATTTTTACAGAGAAGGGTTCCGTCAGATTCCCATCGTGGATGACTTGACAGGTGGCACCTTCATAGAAGTTTTGGGTGATGGTGATGTATTTTGGTGGTAAGCCGAAGGGGTACATCAGCCTCCAGATGACGTCTCTGTCGACACTGTCAAAGGCGTTCTGAAAGTCTACGAAGACTACGTACAGGGGGGTTTGCCACTCCAGGGACTGCTCAGTGATAATCCGCATTGTTGCAATGTGGTCCGTACAAGATCGATCCTGGCAGAAGCCTGCCTGTTCGTCCCGAAGTACCTTGTCCAGGCCAGTCTTCAGTCTCTCCAGGATAATTCTCGTCAGTACTTTCCCTGGGATGGACAGCAGCATGATTCCCCTCCAGTTGTCGCAGGATGACAGCTCCCCCTTCTTTGGCAGCTTCACCAGGTGGCCCTTCTTCCAGTCATCTGGCACTCTTTCCTGTTCCCAGATTTCTTTTAGGAGTGGGTGTAGCATCTCAGTTGAAGACTGGATGTCTGTCTTTAGTGTTTCAGGTGGTATTCCATCAGGTCCCTCTGTCTATCCTGACTTGAGGGACTTGATGGCTTTGGCGATCTATATCTTGGTTGGAAGGTTGATGTTGACATCTAGGTGCTCAATCGGTGGTGAAATGTCCGATGGAGCTGGCGGTGCTCGTCTGTTGAGTGTTTCCCTGAAGTGCTCGGCCCATCTTTCCGTCTGGTCCATTTCACCTGAGATGACGTTTCCATTTTTGTCCTTGACAGGGCGACAGGGATTGCTGGTCTTGCCATAGAGTGTTCTTGTGATCTCATGTAGTCTCTTCATGTTTCTTTGACCCGCTGCAGTCTTTCCCCTCGCAGTCAGCTCTTCAATGAAGTTACGCTTGTCATTTCTTTCACTTCTTTTCACCCATCGATTCAGCTCCCAGTAGCGTGCTTGAAGTTCCTGTTTTTCTTCTTGGTCTTGTGCCTGGTTAATCTGGGCCTTCAGGAGTGCTCTTACTGTGATCAGTGTCCATGTCCCCGTTGTCAACCACTCTTTGTGTTTTTTGTCTTCCTCCCCAGGGTTGCCTCGAATGTTGTCTTCCAGATTTCTCGCAGGCTGTGTCACCGCTCTTCTACTGTTTCCTCTGATATTAGTGAAAGCACTCTGAACCTGTTCCTAAGTTCGTTCTTGAATTCTTCTACTTTCTCCTTTCCTTTCAAGCTGTGTACATTGAACTTGTGTGATGGTTTTCGTGCCTGGTCTTTGTAAGGTTTTAGCTTGACCTTGGGAATTGCCACAACAAGATGGTGGTCTGATGGCACGTCCGCTCCGCGCTTCACCCTGACGTCATGCAGACTTCTCCACTTTCTACCAATGGTGATGTGGTGAATTTGGTTTTCGGTCTTACCAACAGGGGAAAACCATGTGGTCTTGTGGATTTTCTTGTGGGGGGATAGAGTGCCTCCAATGACTAAATCATTAAAGGTACAGAACTTTGTGAAGAATTCGCCATTTTCATTTTCTTCTCCAATGCCATGTCTGCCCATGATGAGTTCCTTATCTTTGTTGTCTGTTCCCACCTTGGCACTCAGATCTCCCATGAGGATCCTCGGGACTATCTTGGGTCTTGTCCATGATTGCTTGTATTTGCTCATATAATTCTTCTTTGTCCTCTACATCTGCTGTGTTTGTAGGAGCGTAGCACTGCAGAATAGTAATTTTTCTGCCCTTGGAGTTGAATCTTGCAGTGAGGATCCGTGGCGACACTGGTTCACAGGACATCAGTGCTCGTGTTGCCTCGGGTGTCATCAGCAGCGCTACTCCGTGCGTGTGAGGCTGGCCCTCTTTCTGTTCTGAGTAGATAATGGTGTCTCCACTTGTGAGTCTTGTGCGTCCTACCCCTGTCCATCTAGTTTCGCAGAGTCCAAGGATCTTCAGGTTGTACATATGCATCTCTCTGCACACCTGTGCACTTCGTCCGGTCTCATATAGGGTTCTGATGTTCCAGGTCCCTATCTTGGTCTTGGTTTTGGTAGTCAGGAGGGTTGTCGGCGCACTGGCTTCCCGAAGGCTTTCACCGGAACGCGTCATAGGCTCTACCAAAGAGGACTCCTCCTCGACCATGTCGTTTTTAGATACTGTTGCTGCGGTTTCTGTAACAGGCTAGTTTTTACAGGATCTGGTTGTTAGCCCAATTAAAACCCCCAACCTGGAGGGCCAGTGAATGCTTTTTGTCTGGCCTCTACCCTTTGACCTGTTTGACATGGGTGACCCTACCAGGAGACGAATATCTCTCAGGGTCATAGAGACGCACAAGCCCCCCAACCACTGTACGGTGGTACAACACTGCATTAGAGTAGACTTAATTTCTTATATCGGACATTTAGGCGTTGAAGCTTTCAAGGTGATAACACCACTGACCCTGTTCAATGTTTCATAATAATCGTTCACAGACACCCAAAGTAACGTTGCTAACTGACATTTACTCTGCAAGATCTGCTTTTCGATGAATCGTAACGATGCTGTGAGAAAACGTATGAAGGTAAAGATGGTGGCTTTATTAAGCAACTGCAGCCATACTTGGGACTAAGCCGATGATGTAACAAAAAAGAATTTCAACGGCAATTGTTCTAAGCCCGTCAGCTCCTTTACCCGTTTCCCCCACCGGTGGATGGATGAAGTTTAAGGGCCTATCAGCCTTGTAGGCTATATAAGGCAACAACGTTAAGAAACACCCATCTTTACCAAGGTATACAAACTCATTAAGACAGTGGAGTCTTGTACAATTCACCTAAGCATTGACATGAAATTCATTAAATCGAGTCCCACTGCCCATCAGCCAGTAAAGGCTGTCTAGAACCTTCATACACGAAAGAGCATTAAGAGCGTTAGTTCCCCCAGCGAAGCAGCAGCAGCAGCGGCGACGGCGGCAGGAGAAGGACGGGGAGGACGAGGAGGACGAGGAAGACCAGGAGAACGAGGAGGACGTGGAGGACGAGGAGGAGGAGGACGTGGAGTACGAGGAGGAAAAGGAGGAGGAGGAGGAGGAGGAGGAGGAGGAGGAGGAGGAGGAGAAGGAGGAGGAGAAGGAGGAGGAGGAGGACGAGGACGAGGAGGAGGACGAGGACGAGGTCGACAAGGAGGACCAGAAGGAGGAGGAGGAGGAGGAGGAGGAGGAGGAGGAGGAGGAGGAGGAGGAACAGCAGCAGCAGGAGGAGGAGGAGGAGGAGGAAGAGGAGAAGGAGGAGGAGGAGAAGAAGGAGGAGGAGAAGGAGGAGGAGGAGGAGGAGGAGGAGGAGGAGGAGACGAAGGAGGCGGAGGCGGACAAGGCGGAGAAGGCGGAGGAGGCTAAGGAGGAGGAGGACGAGGACGAGGACGAGGAGGAGGACGAGGAGGAGGAGGACGAGGAGAAAGAGGGGGACGAGGACAAGTAGGACGAGGGCGAGGACGAGAAGGACGAGAAGAAGGGCAAAGAGGAGAACGAGAAGGACGAGGAGGAGGGCAAAGAGGAGGACGAGGAGGGCAAAGAGAAGGACGAGGAGAACGAAGAGAAGGACGAGGAGGAGGACGAGGAGGAAGAGGAGGAGGAGGAGGAAGAGGAGGAGGAGGAGGAAGAGGAGGAGGAGGAAGAGGAGGAGAAGGAAGAGGAGGAGGAGGAAGAGGAGGAGGAGGAAGAGGAGGAGGAGGAGGAAGAGGAGGACGAGGAGGAGGAGGAAGAGGAGGACGAGGAGGAGGAGGAGGAGGAAGAGGAGGAGGAGGAGGAAGAGGAGGACGAGGAGGAGGAAGAGGAGGAGGAGGAGGAAGAGGAGGACGAGGAGGAGGAGGAGGAGGAGGAGGAGGAGGAGGAGGAAGACGAAGAGGAGGAGGAGGAGGACAAGGAGGAGGAGGACGAAGAGGAGGACGAGGAGGAGGACGAGGAGGAGGACAAGGAGGAGGAGGACGTGGAGGAGGAGGAGGACGTGGACGAGGATGGGAGAAGGACGAAGAGGAGGAGGACGAGGAGGAGACTAAAAGATGAATGATAGTGGTGATGCTGATGATGGGAGTGGGGAAGAAGACGAGAAAAAGGGGGTAAACAATGATGATGAGGACGCGGAAGACGAAGTGGAGGAGGAGGGCGACGGGGAGAAGGAAATTGCAGTTGTAAATCAGAGCGATTGTTCCACGGCTTCGTGGAGATTTGCAACCCTTGGTCACGCACGGGTGTTATAGCCCCGTAGCTTGGCGGCATGAAGTAATTGCTTTCCTGGCCGTAACACTTTGTTCAAAACCAGCTCACCAAAAGCTCTTGCGCCAACTGCAAAAACTCAAGCCCACCACCTTCTACATTTATCAGCGACACCTTTCTTGCAAAGCCCACGACCAGCACCCCTTGTCTGCTTTGTACCAGGAATAAAGGGTTCTTCAACCGGATCATGGTTCTATAACGGTGTAAAATGGCACATCGTCCAAGTGTCAGCAGGGTTATCAATTTTGGGGCTGCGATATCTTACCGTCGGCAACTTATTTGAGACTTACCTGTCCTTTATTTTTCTGGCTTTCTGATCCAAAAACCGTCCATTCATTTAGCTCATTATCGTATGTTGATCTCTCCGCCACTCAAAACGAAACTACTTTGTGGCAGTGAACCTGCATCAATGACGACTAGTTGGGTTTCCAAAATCGATAATCTGTCTTGACTTTATTATTAGTGAAAACTTATGACTGGGTCTGGAAATTGACAGGAAGAAAGTTCGAGCTTAAAGCATCTTCTCTAGACTGACGAAAGAGAATATGGAATGTCAGGCGCTTTATAGTCCGTTTATTTTAGTGCTTATTAAAGCAAGCACTTTTTGCAATAAACAAGAAATTAGCACTATTAGACCTCTTCATGTTTCCTCCAATGTTCTTGGGTTATTCTACAGATATTGCATTTTCCAGTTTGTATTCACAAAAGCAGATAAAGATACAGCTATTCTATAATAATGCAATAATTCCATGATTTAGGAAATGGTTATACATGTGGTGCAATTCCAGTTATGTAACCTAGCATACTAATAAACAGAAGTCTTGTTCTCAGAATCATTTTGTAACTTCCAAACTAAGTAACTTCTCACGTGCGTAGTAGCAAATGACCTTTTTAAAGCATAAAAAGACTAAGAGAGTGTAAAACCCCATCTATCCACCCATCAGTGCGTCCGTCTATCCATCCATTAATGTTTAATATTCAAAAAGTACCATCCAATATTTTGTCCACCAATAAAACTAACCTTTTGTTGAATTATTTGGTAATTTTGCAGTCTCTTTTTTTTACAACAGCACTGTCTGATTTTTCTTTTCGAGTGGAAATGAAAGCGGACAGTGCTACTGCATTTGCACAGCACAATAAGATTTCGCCCATGCCTTTCTGCCAGACTTAATTCACCCACAGGTCTCGCATCCAAGCACAAGGTTGAAATAGTACAATTTATTTCTAAGAAACTGCAAATGAACTGTATATTTTCGAACTTATTTTCAGCTTCACAAGTCTGGAACAACCGTTAAATACATGCCCTTACGTCGCCTATTTGCACTTTTACATTTTGTCACGCCAGAAATCCCGTTTCAGCACTTTATTTCTGGCGAAGTACTGTATATGAGGTGTCAGAACGTAAACATTTTGAGGACTTCTGAGCAATCGCTTTAAAAAAGTAATTCTTTGCGACTCGAATGCAAGATCTGAAGACATCTGTTTGAGAAACTAATGCAGGTTGAGCAAACTTTTCCCAGAATATTTCCAACTCTGTGGACTCAGCACTCTACTGATATTACGGTTTTTCGTTTTCAAAACAGTCCACCTTTTGGTGATGAGAGGACATCTGGCTTTTTTTAGGTTTTTAGAAGACAGTTTGCCAGGGCATGATGATGCAGGAAATAAAAATGACCGCCTTCAATTTCTATATTTAATTATCGCACACATTAGCTGATAGTTTAAAACGAATATAATGTATATATGAACAAAATGAAAACACACACACACACACACACACACACACACACACACACACACACAAACAGCATCACGGAAATTAAAATTGTCAACTCTTGACCAGATTGCGTTACTACAAATCTTATCCGATCTGCCACGCTGTATCGAGAAGCTTAATGGATGTCAAACTTGAGTATTGTTTGAAATTTTCTATGACTTTGTGCCCGACTCTTTGTGCACGGGCTGCTGCAAGGCTGGTAGTTTCTCCTTTAGCCACTTCGGGATGGCGCGAAGGGAGGCATTAATTTGTGTAGGACTTTGCATAAACCTGCCAAGCACCTGGCTTAACGAGGGTTCAGGGCCACAGTTCTCGCATCAGAATCTGGAGCAAGGGTATGTGTCGGGTACTCGGCTCACAAGTGTCCGCAGGCAGCTGGGTCTCCCCAAGAGACCACAAAGCTCCTGGAGGGCATCCTGCTGGTTCTGGTTGAAGAGGAACACTGGGGACCGGCGCCCCACAAGAGGCACCAAGGGAGCAGTCCGTGGCATGTGAGAGATTCGTCGGGGAACTTCAGTGATTGGGCTTGCTACGTTTGACACCTCCAGCCTCCGCTTCCGCGAGGAAGAAGACAGAGACCGTCACACAGTGTGACTGCCATTTAAGACGAATGACGGGCACTTGAGGTCATGATCCAGGTGTGGCCCACCACCAGAGACTGTCAGGAAGACGAGGCCGAAACACTTGAAGACGGGAGGCTCTTTCTCTGAAAAGTGTCAGTTTTCTCGCTTCTCTGGAAGTTTCTTGTTCTCTGTCCTTGCTGCAAAAATGCATTTTACCCACTAAAGCCGTGTACGGACAGAAACCTGTTTACACATAATTTTCTTTTAGAAACTATTATTCGGACAAATAGAGTGACGCGCAAACTGAGAAACAGAGGAAACTCAGGCGCGTCGGTACAGCTAGTATCTCGCAAGGATTGTCAAGGAACCCAAGGAGAGCACGAGGAGAGTGCATTGCGCGCAGCTCCTCACTCGCAGGGAGGAGTGAGTTTTGACGAGGAGGCTTCGGAGAGACTTAGTCGCAGCTAGCGGAAAAATTCAAAATGGCGTAGACTATGCTAACTGGTTTGCTGTTCACATGCAGCAGTGTCTGTAATGTGCGTGTCACTGTTCGAGAATGGAAAAGTGTACGTGCAGGGAACATTTGCTGTTAGGATGTTTATTTTTATATTTCGGGGAGAATGTAAATAGGTTATTTTGGAACAAGCATTGTCGATAATTTTCATCGTAGTACATGTGAAGGATCGTCAGTATACCATGTGTCACGACTCAGTTTTTTATTATTTATTTTTTAGGAATTTATACAGAGAAATGTTGTGGCATGTGGTGGTACTTTAAGTCCACCTCCCAATATTGTACCTTTAAGTGTTTTGCAAGGTCAGCACTTGCTGACTAAGCATATCCCAGAACGTTTTGCACGTGCTTTTTGGTTCTGCAGTGGCTCGAGCAGAGCGTTCTTTTCGTGCATGATTGGATTGATTAACGTTCCGCATCACTTATAAATAGGGAGGAGTATAAAGGGTTTGGAGAATATTTGATTAAGAGATTTTTATGTGTAAGCCCGGTGTGGGCGGTTTTTGTTTAAAGTAAAGTGTTCTTATTAGTAATGTTTCCCCGTGGGTTCGGGCTGAACATAATAGGACTTGTAATTTTTTTTGGACAACATTGTAAAGCTAAATTGAGTGCAGGGAGTGACTGCGGGTTCCACAGGCCTAGGGCCAGTGACCACCACAAGTTTCACAGTGTAACTGCTCCACATTGTTCGTGCTTATGTATTCGGTTATCTACAACATTACGGCTGCCCTGTGCTCCCTTTCTAGCGTTCCAATCACCTTTCGACTGCTGCTCAAACTTTTGATTATACGTGTTTCGACTGCTGCTGAAACTTGTGATTGTACGCGTTTCGGTGTTAGAACCCTTTCTAGCGTCCTTTTCGCCTTTCGACTTCTGCTCAAACTTTTGATTGTACGCGTTTCGGTGCTATTTATTAAAAAAAATTGACTCTGCAAAAATAGCAAAATAAATTTTAAAAAATCAAAATCGTAGCAGACGACTAGACCTACGTCAGTCACTGAACCGGTCAAAAATGCCAATGGATCGAGTTGGTCCTCCTGAATCATCTTGAACGAAAGTATGCATCATGTTTAATTTTAGAGTGCAGAAAGAACGTTCCAAGTTCCTTTTATGGCATTGTTGATGTAGTAATGTCAAGGAAAGAAATAGTCTTCTAATAGTGGCATGTTGAAAGGATTTATTATTTTCCTATTTGGGGTTTCAGAGCAAGATGGTGATTTCCAAACGTTTGTGGGGGAAGAGGCACGGAAGCTTGGGGTGAATGTTACCAACCTCAATGTGAAAGAGATCCAGGAGGGCGGGTTTGAGCCAGACGTCTGTAAAGATGGGCAACTCTATCGCTTCCAAGTGCCAGAATCTTCTGCAGGGAGCCGTGCAGGTAATATTACAATAACAACATCAACAACAACTTTCCCTGTTCAATTTGTGTTATAAGTCCTTTTTAAGGGGTGGTTAAATTGAGACCATCAGCAAAATTTGTTCTTAGTTTACTAGTTATGAAATAGCAAATAATTATGTACAAATTATTAGCAACTTTTGGTAACGGATGCCCCTTCTTTTTCTTCTGGATGCTAAACAGGGCCTTGAATGAGAAGTAGATTGTCCCCAAAACACTGTGCTTTATTATAACGAAAAACGATGGTCTTCACAGGCCTTGGTCTAACCTCTTGATTGCCCATCACAAGCACAATCAGATAATCGGACACATGCAAATCTAGTAGGCAGTCAACACAAGCATCAAACACAAACCAATGAACGCGGTGGTTTGTAAAGGTCAGAAATATATTAGTTTACTCTGTAGTCTCTATGGTAAAGATGACGATGGTAAAATGTATTGAGAACAATGCATGTCTGTTTTAAAGTACCTGTACCCAGTGGGAACAAGCCTGTACCCAGTGGGAACAAACCTGGACCCAGTGGGAACAAGCCTGGACCCAGTGGAACAGGTTGGTACATTTATTTGTAAGTACTGTTTTGTAGCCCTGTAGAGCCAGTTTCCGCAGTTCACTCCCATCCTTTAGCTCTCACATGGACATTTCTGAAACTGATTGCACCTTGTATTTAGTAAATGATGACACTCTGAAATTAGGAACAGATCGATATTGGGGTGAGCAGTTTCCATCGTGACATTTGTGCATTTTGTACCCCCATGGGTGTCACTGTGGGATTTATGGGTGTCACTGTGGGTTATATGCATATTTTGTGTGTCTCATGAACTCCTATAGAAAATGCATTCTCCTGTTAACTATTTTACTCTGCAGACACACACTCACATCATTCTCACACCACTAAACAAGCACAAAGAATACACCACATCTTTGCCCTTGTCCAACATATTAACTGTATACATGTTACAGGCAACAAGTAAAACCAATGATCTTAGGGCGTGACGTCACAAGTCCCAAAATAGCGCCACAGGCGCTTCTTCTTCCCAGGGCAAAATAATGTCTATTGCCCGAGATAGCGGGCAAACTAACGCACATATTTTGAATAAACTTATTATTAAGTATCCTGAAATTGACCAAATGATACACGACCAATTAAAATTTGAACAGTTCAAAGGTCAACATCATAGTAGGCCAAAGTTGGGAAAAATACATATTTAATTTTATCTCAAAAAGTAATGCAGGGATTCAAAAGCCGTTTTACATACACAGACTTGGACTAAGAGCCTCTAATGCTAAACTAAAAACTTTAAGGCGTCCAAAAGCGCCATAGGTGCATCATGCCTTCAAAGCAACTGTTCCTACATTACAAACAATCACAGACAACTTGTGCATCGATTTTGGCGAAATACGATCGTGCAGAAAAGCACAACAATACTTCTGGAAATTCTCCAAGAGAAATTGAAGAGATCTTGATTGATGCTTTCTAACCTTAATCAATGGTTACACAAACCATTGATTCTGAGTCACATAAAGCAAGAGGGGCAGAACTAGAGAAAGGAGAAAAACACAGAAGGAAATGCTGAGTCAGATGAGGGGGGAGAGGGGTGGGGGGAATGAGAGAAAGAGAAAAATTGGCAGAGACAAAATACTTGCTTTTTTAAAGGCACACTATGAAGAAAAGTCAAAGGTTGAAGAGAAGAAATTAGGTATCTTACAGGAACTGGTACAGGCAATGAAGGGGGGACGTGGGAGTGGGGATTCCAACTGATTCTGTGTTGAAAGTTGTTGAATGCTAAGAAACTGTCTAAAACACCAGTGCATGTTCTGTAGGCTAGGTCACTGGTTTTGTTTTGCCAGACTGCTGCTATTTGGATGTGGGAAAGGTTGTGGGGTGGAGAGTTAAAGTGGGTTGAGACTGGGGTTTCTCTATGGTTGATGCTGTTGTTTCCGTGTTCCTTGAATGGGTCGTTGAGGAATCTATAGGTTTCACCTACATAGAGCCTTGAACACCGTGTGCATGAGATGATGTAGATGACATCTTAGGTCTGGCAGTTGAAGGTGATTTGATGGGGATTCTGTGTTGTGAACATGTGTGCATAAGTCCTGCTTTATTTGTGATTTCGCTACAGTGAGTGTACTCGTAGTTTGAACTTAATGACATTTGAGTTATTCTCAGCTAGAACGTATTTTTGTTTGCAATGCATTTTGAAATTTGTTTTTCACACTAATTCAGTGGTTCATTTTGCGGTTTAAAAATGTTCTGTTTTACTTTAATAAACAGTTTGAAACTTCCTTCTTTGCACACTTTGAATAATACTCAACCCTCAGTTCCACCACATCAGAAGCACGTCTCACGATCGTCAAGGCTTGCCAAGACTGTGTTACAAGGCACAGTAAAAGGAGGGAGGAGGAGTGGCAGACAAAGGAAAAGATGGGAGGACAACGTTTCGGAGTGGACAGGGATGAGGCTCAGCGAAGCCTTCAGACAGTCCGAGAGGCGAGAGGAATGGAGAGAACTGGTTGCCAGATCATCTGTGGTGCCCCAACGGTCGTCCAGACTACGGGACAAGCAAAGGGAAGTGAAATAACATCTAACTGGCTGAAAGAACAAGCTTTACTGCATGATACATGACAGTGGCATTAAGAAAAACAAATGACAAAGCAGAAAGTCATAACATGTTCAGGTAGTGGTAAAGTTTGAGTCCGAGTAGAGGGTGTTCACCTAGCCTCTCTGCAGCATGTTTGTGATGGTCAGCCTCTTGAGTGGTCCTTGCACTTCCAGTGCTGCTGCATTTGGAACCACAATATTTGTAGGCTGTGGAACATCATCATTATCTTCATCATCTGGAAAATCAAGATTGTCTTGGTACAAAATGCACACATTGTGAATGACACAGGTAGCGAGAATGAGCTGGTTGATTTCCTGCATGTCCACAATTTCGATACTATGACGAAGAACTGGAAATCTCTTCTTCAACAACCCAAAACACCTTTCAATCATCTGACGTTTGGTGCTGTGCACTTGATTGTACAAGAGTTGTGCTGGTTTCAAATTACCAGTGTTGCGGTAGGGTGTCAAGAGCCAGGCTGACAAAGGGTAGGCAGCATCACCCAGCAGATGAAATCTTCCTTGTTGACATTTCAATTATCCACTGTCCCACAATGTGCACCATCTCAGAGCGCGGGCATCATGCATTCGGCCTGGGTTGCCAACGCTGACATAGGTGAGTCTGAGGTCCTCGCGACACACAGCCTGAACATTGACAGAAAAGTATTTTTTCCGGTTGTAGTAAGAGTCTTGGTTGTGGGTATGAGGCCTCCATATTGGGATGTGTGTTCCTTCCAGGAATCCGATGATTCCGGGGAAGTTGTAGCCTGTGCTTTGAATTGCCTGCGCGATGTCATCTATCTCATTTGGTATTGGCCAGGGCCCGTATTCACAACGGCGATTTATCGGCGATTTATTTTAACTCCAATTTATCTCTAAACTCAGACGATTCCAACTGCCTGTTCCGCTCTCCCTTGGCTGGAAACCAGTATATATAGCAAAGCGCAACCTAGGATCCTCTGACGAGCGTACCTTATCTAACCGATCAAGATAACGCGGGGCTAGGGGATAAATCGAGTGTTAAAAAGATAAATCGCCGTTGTGAATACGGGCCCAGGTGACATGTTGGGGTAGCATGGTATTCAAAATAGAAGAGACAACTTGTCGCCTTGCCTTGATGAAGGATGATTCGGACACGTTAAACAACTGTGCCACTTAAAACACAGTAGACTTGGAACCTGCATACCTGCAACAAATAATGTGGGTTATAGTGTTAATTTAAATGATATGGATGGTGCTTGGAATTAAACCATGGGTCACACATTGTTAATGTAAAGGGAAAACTCCATAGTCCATTACATGTACTGCAGATCACCAAAAACCCATTTTTTGGGGTGGTCATGTGTCGGTTCAGGCGGAAGGCGCGTGTTTCTGTTTACAGCATATGTAAAGAGGATGTGTACAGGTACAGAATCTCTAGTTTGAGTAGAAACTGGCGGTCATTTTCAGGTTGCCAGCCAGGCTAATGGTACTGTAAATCGAGTTCGCCACACACCATTTTAGGGGCCGTTGGCGAGCATTAAATCTCAGCGCTGCTTAGTGTTTGTACTTTTGTATAATCAGGAATCATGAACATTGTTTTCCCTAACTAGAAATACCTCAGACAATCCTGCTCTTAAAGGTAAAATTTCAATAGAGCCAAACGTAACATATGTGTGTTCAGGTCATGAGACAGTCACAAATCTTACCTTAGAAACATCCCTATCTTTTTATCTGCTGTGATGGGTTCTCGTCCACCGATGTGATTGTTCGTGTCATCCACATGAAGTGTGTCCAACATATACTGGAACACTGAACGTGGAACCCGAAACGTGCGGTTGAAATGTGCCTGGCTCATCCGTGGTGCCACATCCTCCATGTAGTTTTCTACTTTTCGATGACTCTCTCGAACACTGCAAATAGAAAAAAACAATTGAAAAAAATAGTTCAACTAGTAGTTGAAGGTGGGCATAACTACCATTAGTATCTTTGGAAAACAATTATTTAACTAAAATATTGTGATTTGAGGTAATTTTTCTCTGAAACTGCCTACATACACCAAAATACACGAGCCAGAGCTGTTACCTTGGATCAACACCATGCTAGTATTGAATGACATTCGAACCAACCTTATGATGAAGCTGTTCTCATTCTAGATACTATTATACAGATACCCCTGATGAATCATGATCATGCCATTTAGGTATCACTGCACCAAAGATCTTATATACACTAAGATGACCCACTCCGATACTTTGAGCGAGGTTTCTTTGAGTGTTACCTCCCCCTATGGGAATGCTACTTCTGAGCGCTGAGTTGACAACATTGCATGTGTGCGTGCGTGTGGTGTGTGAAAGGAATAAAGTTTGGTGTAAATTATAATGTTCAAGGTATGTATAGGTTTTCTGGATGTTTGTTGAAACCATGCATGTTTATTTTATTACATTTTTGCGTTCAGACGGTACATTTATGTATATGTAGCAGGGCTCTCTCTCTCTCTCTCTCTCTCTCTCTCTCTCATTCCACCCTCATCTGTTTACCATTGTCTTCCTGTCTGGACCTGACCCTAACTTATGTCTTTCAGCATTGTTGTTTTCTCACACTATGACGTGGCTCCTCTGTACCGCTGGGCCAAGTACGGTTTTTCCCCCGACGCTGTTGACCCCATCTGCCCACTCTAATGGACGGAGGGAGAGAGAATGCCAGAACCCAATAATAGAGACGATAATACAGACGACAGTCTAGGGATGGAGAGGGAGAGTGGCGATGCATGCAATGGGAGAGAGACGACAACGATCCCGTCTTAGGAACACCATATGTGTGATGTGACATGAAAAAGGCGAGTCAGGTTTGACGATGTTAAGCCCAGCACCCCATGGAGAACCGCGGAGTATAATTTCTTTTGTCTTGTGCTGCACTGCACGTCCAGAACAATGAAGCGGCAAAGGTCAAGGAGCGATGATGTAAGTAGCTGCAATAGTGATGTCCTCGAAATGATAAGGTGGTGATTTGTTCTGTCAACATATACTGTAGTAATAACACTAGCTATAATAACTTCAGTATGGTAATGCTAACAGCAAACAACTCCTCCTCCTGCTGCAGCTGCTGCTGCTGCTGCTGTAATCAAATGAATAGCTTGTCATGAAGGCATAGTATAATATATGTGCACCAGTGCAACACCATAATAGTTGTTGTGGCGTCTATGCTTCTTTGATTCCAACCGCCTAGCCGGTTTATTAGTGTTCTTTTGGGGGTCTGGGAGGTATCTCCCCACTTCCACGCATCAGAAACGCGTCGACAAACAAGCACTTTTACATGTCTCTACTTCCCCATAGTTCTAGCCGCTTGGGGCGCAACGTGTCTCGATCCTCACAACAATGAGCTAACGAGCTATCTTTGTGTAACCTATAATCTTTGCCTACACCAACGGTAACACTGATACAGGAGACTAAATTTAAGGGCATCACTCATGCTTGACATCTTAGCTCCTAATTGTGGACCAGGAATGTATGTCTATGTCTATTTCTACTTCCTCCTCTCCTGCTCTCTCTCTCCTTCTGCTCTTCCTTCCCAATCTCTTTAGGCAATCTTTTGTACGATGAAGCATGTGTAATCGGACATGTGTGTGTGTGCAAGACCGTAGGGCTGCTTAATGTTCTGCATATTGGTGTGTGTGTGTGTGTGTGTGTGTGTGTGTGTGTGTGTGTGTGTAGAGGAGAGAGAGAGAGAGAGAGACAGACAGAGAGAGAGAGACAGAGAGAGAGACAGAGAGACAGAGAGAGACAGAGAGAGAGACAGAGAGAGACAGAGAGAGAGAGAGAGAGAGACAGAGAGAGAGAGACAGAGAGAGAGAGAGAGAGAGAGAGAGAGAGAGAGAGAGAGAGAGAGAGAGAGAGAGAGAGAGAGAGAGAGAGAGAGAGAGAGAGAGAGAGAGAGAGACAGAGAGAGAGAGAGAGAGAGAGAGACAGAGAGAGAGAGACAGAGAGAGAGAGACAGAGAGAGACAGAGAGAGACAGAGAGAGAGACAGAGAGAGACAGACAGAGAGAGAGAGACAGAGAGAGAGAGAATCTTTTTATGAGTAAATTGTGTGTGTGTGCTCGCGCGCACGAACATTACTTGCGTATTTTTACCAAAATGTATGAATGGGTTTTCTTAAGCATAGATAAATTGTACATTGTAATATTTATTTGTGCACTGTGATTTTAAAAATACTGTGAACTTGTTTTAAATGGCGCTCTGTAAATAACATTATCATAATCATCGTCACAAACATCATCGTCAGTGCGTTAATAAATTGTCTTTGGGTCTGTGGACAAACTGTAAAAGTAAAACTTATTCATTATCAATATTTTGGGTGATTTTTAGTTGTAGTCAAACTAACTTGATGATTTGATGCCCTGTTTAATGATCATCGACAGATCTTTATTCCTCAAAACGTACGGGCACATAATTCTTCTACTAAATGCATTCCAGTTCTTATCCTTCAAAGGTCTCACGTGGTTGCTACTATTCTTAGATTAAACCCTGCGAACCAGTCTCCGGCCATAGTAAATGGAAAAAGAACACAACAAAAAGGGTGCGACAAAAATCCATATAATTAACGCATGCTACTCCTTGCGTATTCGTCTGCTCCATGGAGAGTGCTTGCTAATTTTAGTATCATTTGAAAATATATATTGTTTACTGACTTTGAATATGACTTTTTCACGTTCTATATGAAAATTCCACCTAATTTAAGTGTTTTTGAATCAAAGATGTCTCTTTCATTCCTTAAGTCTGTTTTTCTCAAAATGACACTCTTTGAATCGTTGAAGGTAAATCAAGCACATCTTTGTCAAATCGGAAGTAATCTTTGCACCATGAGAAAGCTTATTTTCTCAACCATTTGATGATATGAACGACTATGAATGACTCGAATGCCCAAAAGATGTTGTAAGTCTCAGTTTGTGGTGAAGGGTCGCAAACAAAAAATTATCTTCCAAAAAGATGATTAAAGTTCGAGACTCATTCAAACCAAAGACGAGCAAATATAATTTTAGAATGAAACTTACAAAATATTAGGGAATTACGAAATCCGGCGATCTCTGCTGGAGATATCACATCAACACCCGCATGGGAAAGAAAACTCTCTATAACTTTATTTCCTAAGAAAATTTAATCAGTTTGATCTTGAGGAAAACATTTTGAAAACGTCAACTCGGTCACCACCTGGAGTGCCTCAATCTTTAGTTTTTAAGTTTGGGACATCATCACTTAATTGAATGTATACTTGAAAAAGTAAAAAAGCTGAAGAGCATATAAACTTCCCCATCCCCTTATAACCCCCCCAAAAAACACAACAACAAAAATAAAACAAAAACCTTCTACCCCCCCCCCCAAAAAAAAAAGAAAAAAAAGAAAAAAAAAGGAAAAAAATAAAAAGAAAAAGGTTGAAGTAATCTGTAAGATCTTCTGAAGATCTGTTTGAGTGAAGTAGAATGTAATAAGGCTGCATACTTCATTCATGCACTTTGTCATTGTTTCCATTTACTACCTGTGGTTACGGAAACTTCAACTTCGAACAGAGAATCCTCTTGAGTTGATTCACGCCCATCAGGATGGATGGATGTATGGAGCCTTTGTAGGCTATGTACGGCCATTGAGCATCAAAACCGTACGAATTTACTAGAGGAAGCGCAAATCAAGTCCCTATGTATTCGCCTCTTACGAATCGCGCGGGGTGACGCGGTGGGTCAATTCTGACCCCCAACCCACAGGGGGCGAGCACCATCAGGAGTGATCTATTCTGACAACGTATGCTATCATACATGTACTCCCTCAGTTTATTTTGTAAACTTGATGAGAGTTGGGAAAAAAACTTGCCTTTTTACAGAATACAATAAATATTTATCTGTACTTCAAACGTAGAGAAAAGTACTAGCAGTATGAAATTTAAATATTCGTTTTTCAAACAAAGGGCTTCACCAGGGAACTTCGACCAATTTCTTCGGTAGCGATAAGATTAACTACCTCCGTCCTCTTACTTTTAAGGGAAGAAGTGTGCGTCTACTTTTTATCCCAAACACTAATGTTCCGAAATTCCCTCCGTTCCCCTTCCGAGAGCAATTTTTCCTCGACTTCGCACCAGCGTCGACAGAGCTTCCTCTGAATCATCTTCAGCTTTCAAGATAAATCAGACCGTGGAAAAAAGCTGTGCCGGTACAGGTCTGTTGTCGGATATTGGCAATTAATCCTCATGCAGCTCGGCGCCGTTTCACCTTTACCCCCACATGTAGGTCGATGTAGGAGTTTTTTCTTCCTTAGTTCCTAAAATCCCAATTGTAGCGGAAGGAGAGAAGTTACAAAAGAATGTTTACAGTGAAACTCATTATCTGGATGGGAAATTAGAAACAAGACAGGAAAAACACAAATGTTTGCAGAATAGTTTATGGCACTCGCCGGCTATGCTTTACTCCACAGAAATGTCATCACCACAGTCTAAAATTGAATACTTTCTTCAAGAAGCGTGGATACTCTGAAAGTATCATTCAAAGAGCCAGGAAACGGGTTGAGCAGCACACCCCTCCCCAGACCACCCTACAGTACAAAAGTAACACAACAATAGAGTTCCCTTCCTCATTACCCATAACCCCGGACCCCCCCTGTACGCCAATGGTTGCGCGACAATCTGCCGCCTCTCCATCGCGGCGGAAAAATGGCGCGGGTAGCCCCTGTATCCCCGGTAGTAGGAGAAAGAACATGCAGATCGCTGATGAACGTGTTAATGACTTCGAGCTTACCCACACTAATAGTGTCAGACAAACCAGGATGCTCATCCGCAACACACAAAAAGGGTGCCACCTGTAGGGAACATCTGGTTGAAGGCAACCACTTCGCTAGCCATGTGACAGGAGAAAAATTCACCATCAGACAATCGTTTTCCTGCAACGGCGGTAATATCTTTTACTTGCTATATTGTGACATCTGCTGCACCCAGTATGTTGGGGAAAGCATGACCCCCCTCAAGATCCGATTTTATCAACATCGTAGTGACATCCACATCCACAGTGGAACATGGGTCACGAAGCATTTTAATTAGACGGGACACTCTCTGAAGAATGTGAGATGCCTAGCAATTGAACAAGTCTTTGCATAGAGCAAAGAAGTTAGGCTTCGCAGAGAGCGAATCTGGATTTAAAAATTACAGATCCTGTATCCTCTAGGCCTTAACAAAGATTATAGGTTACACAAAGATAGTTCATTAGCTCATTGTCGTGATAATCGAGACACGTTGCGCCCCAAGCGGATGGTAGTATTGGTGAATCAAGGAAAGTTAATCACACCTCTTAGCGATATGTAAAACTTCTTGTTTATCGACGGTTTCTGATGCTTTCCGATCATGTTTGTGAATAAATTTACTGTGTAATGTGTAATAAAATGATTTGCTGCAATAATGGGGGTATTTTGGCTTTGCTTTTTGTAGCAGGCGTTGTGAAATCCAACTCGACCTAGATCTACATGGTATGATTTGAATGGGAACGATCTATTTTTGACTCACATGCGAAGCAAAAGTGAGTCTATGTACTCACCCTTTTCGTCCGTCCGGGCGTCCGGGCGTCCGAAAACTTTAACGTTGGATTTTTCTCGGAGACTATTAAGTCTATCAATACCAAATGTGGCATAATGGTGTATGATGACAAGGCCTCAAAAAACATACATAGTGACTTAACCTTGCTTCAAGGTCAAGGTCGCAGGGGCCATAAATGTTGTCTAAAAAAGTCATTTTTCACATTTTCTCAATTTTCTCTGAGGTTTTTGAGATTGGATACCTGACCTATACATGGTATATAGGGCAAAGTAAGCCCTATCTTTTAATACCGGTTTGGTTGACCTTGCTTCAAGGTCAAGGTCACAGGAGCTCTTCACAGTTGGATTGTATACATATTTTGAAGTGACCCTGACCCTGAACTATGGAAGATAACTGTTTCAAACTTAATAATTATGTGGGGCACATGTTATACTTTTATCATGAGACACATTTGGTCACATATCATCAAGGTCAAGGTCACTTTGACCCTTATGAAATGTGACCAAAATGGGGTAGTGAACCACTAAAAGTGACCATATCTCATGGTAGAATGTGCCAATAAGCACCATTGTGCTTCCTATGTCTTGAATTAACAGCTTTGTGTTGCATGACCTTGGATGACCCTGACCTTGGGACAAGGTTACATGTATTTTGGTAGGAAAAATGTGTAAAGCATTTCTTAGTGGATGATGTCATTGGTAGGTTTAGTTGTTTGACCTTGACCTTGAAGGTCACCTGAAGGTCAAGGTCATATAACGGTCAAGGTCAAGCATGTGAGTCGTATGGGCTTTGCCCTTCTTGTTCATTATTATCTAAGAATGCAAGCTTGTTTATCAACGTATATACCCCTGTGGAATATCTTTAGGAAATGCAAAGCAATACATACCTGTCAAGAAGGTGATTTGCGGCCAGAAAATCATTCGATTAAGTGAATTCAGTTGCCGCTTCCGCAAAGATTTATAATTAGGATCAAGCGTTGCTCGTGACCTGCATGTCGATTGTTAAAAAGTAGGACCTTTCAATACCTTTTGATGCATTCAACATACAGCTTTGATAAATTAACGCTGTTCATGGCTTACATTTTCTTCGGATGGGTTTCTAGTATCCCAAAATATAGCTTTTTCTGCGCGAACTGGAGAGAGCTGCCGCCATCGAATTGTTCAAAGAGTAGACATATACGTCATATCTACACCAAAGCAGTCCTCTGATTGGTTCCCTGAATAGAATTCTCCAATCAGCAGGCAGCTTTCTTCGCCGTCTTGTCACTAAGCGGTGTGAGTACACTTTCCTTGATTCACTCCTACTACCGTCCGCTAGGTGCAGCGTCTTGTAACTTTGAAGAGCAAAAGCTCGGCATGAGCTATCTTTGTGTAACCTATAATCTTTGACCTTAATGCACAAGAGTAAGAGTTTGATGGGCATTTAACCTGCGGGAAAATGTTTAAAGTAAATCTGATTATTCTTTCCCCGAGTTAATTGTATACGTACCCTGGTACCAGCTGAGTTTTCTCGGTTGACAATCCCTGAAAGAGAAGGATTTGATTGTATTCACGTTCTGTACAGCATTCCCTATGTAAGCCACTGAACTTTCCATATAAGTCCATGTATGTGCGGTGTGTGTGTGTGTGTGTGTGTGTGCGCGTGTGTGTGTGTGTGTGCGTGCGTGCGTGTATGTATGTAGGAGTGTGCGCATGTAGGTACGTAGACACTATAGCCTTGTTCACGAGGCGCAGCAATGTGCAGCACTGCAAAGCGCCGAATCACATGCAGCGCTTTGCAGCGCTACGCGTCCTGAACAAGCCGTTTCACGGCGCAAGCGCTGTGCAGCGCTGCACATTGCTGCGCCTCGTGAACAAGCCTAAAGTGTAATTCTGTATGCACACACGTGCGAGCAGGCGTGTATTCAATACTCCTGGTTGCCTGCATGTCACACCCAGGTGGAAGCTGGATGTTTACGGCTTTGAATCCTTGTGAGAGAAAGATCGGAGCGGTTGAGGAGTAATTTTGTGTGCTGAGATATCTCCCCACCGTTAGTTACTTTTACACTATAAGTTTTCGTGTAGACAGAGCGGCTGTTCAATTCCTTTGGTTGCATGCATGTTGCACCCAGCTGGAAGCTGGATGGTTGCGGTTGGTAATCCTTGTGAGAGAAGGATCTAAGGCCGTATTCGTGGAAATAACGCCAGGATAGAGCTATTCAGTTTTCCTGCTTACAAATCTCTGGCACTTGATTCTTGAATACCTCTATTCCGGAATAAATTACTCTATTATGTTTTCTTGCATACGGCCCCCTGAACGTGTGAGAGGCAATTCTGTGTGTTGAATGATTTCCCCGCAAGAACGCTCAATTCGCAATGTATGTGGTGCTCTTTGCTTTACACGGGACGTGCTGCGCTAGTGTTTTCGCTGTATCTGTACTGTTTTATTTTACCAGTCACACAGACGTGTAGATTCTACGCACTTTTTTAGCTGCTTAATTTTTTATAGGTGTACAGAACTAGACAAAAAACTCTTGAGCTGCTGTATTTTTTATAGGTGTACAGAACTATTTGAGCAATTTCCAGCAGCGTTAAAAAGCGTAGATTAATTTTTTTTAATGTTCGATTGATTGTGAATGTACAGAAGAGTATTTGGTGGTAGTCACATAGCTTGTGGGCTTTCTAGATAGACATTTGAAACACCGCTATTCAGCAGGGGTGTTTCATTATTTGCTTATAGTTCCCGTACTGGCCTCCATTCACCCGAGAGAATAATGCTCGTTTGTGAGTTGTGTTCACGAATGACACCTTAAAGGTGTGCTGTCTGCAACTCTGTCAGTAAAATGAAAACCCTCTGATGAATGCTGCTGCCGAAAGTTTTGGGGAAATCTGATATACTTGTTGCCCCTCCTTTCTCCATACAGTCTAAAACACTTGCCTCTAGCCTTGGTCGTCAGCTTTTGCATTCAACCATTTGTCTGTTGATCTGCTTACCCATGTGTTTCTTTTGCGTTCAGGTTCATTGCTTGGTAGTTTGTGCTCGTGTCACACAAGTTACATAGCATTTGCCCTTTTCTTTGTGGCCCGTTCAGCACGCTTCTTTTACATTTGCACGATACAGTCTAAGCTGAGCAGTGGCAGACACACAAAAAGCACAGTCATTCAGGTGTTTCAGTCGGAGATGGACGAATCCGCACCGGCTTATTGGAGAGTTCACAAAAACTATTCCAATCGGGAAGACATCCACGCGCAATGCCAGCCTGTCGAGGCGGGGTAAGGCGAGCCAACCTTTTGTAGAGTAAGCGAAGACTGGTCAGACAGCAAGAACACGGCAGACTACTCTCTTAGATTGAAACCCAGACCTTTCCGTTACGCAGGTCAGGACCCCGCGAACACAGTCTGGCTTTATTTGGCTTGCGTTTCCGGAGGACGTGCCGATGGAATTTACTGGAGCCATGGCCCGCGGAATGGAGCGTGAGACGGACGCGAATCAGGGAGCGCATTGTGCCAGACTTACTCCTCTCATTGGCCACGTCTAGCGCACATTTCTAGCGTTGAAGAAATTCGTGTGGCTCAACTACAGGGAGTCTGTATTACAATAGTGTCCCTAACAGCTCTCGTCCCCTGTAGTTGTGCATTCCAGTCGGCTTGCTGCGCTTATGTAAATGCATTTCTTAGAAGGCATCTTTTCAAAAGCTGCCCAACCCGACCCCCGGCTCTCTCTCTCTCTCTCTCTCTCTCTCTCTCTCTCTCTCTCTCTCTCTCTCTCTCTCTCTCTCTCTCTCTCTCACTCACTCACTCTCTCTCTCTCACTCTCTCTCTCTCTCTCTCTCTCTCTCTCTCTCTCTCTCTCTCTCTCTCTCTCACTCTCTCTCTCTCTAATTCAATACGGCACAAACAAAAACCAAAAATCACAACATTTTTTGTCCCTGTTCGATATGCAGTATAATCGCATGTATTACATGCGTCAGCCTACTAATGTATATTGTTACCCTTTTAACACGTGTTTATTGAACCATTACTCATGTAACTTTTATTCTTTTGATGGGTCGTCGGCCGAAATAAAGTGAAGTCTGAAGTCTCTCACTTCTCTCCTTGACGTCGACCTGTACGGACATGTTTCAGTGTGCTCGTCGACGAATAAGGTAGTGGTACTTACCGATAAAATGCAGCGCTGACTTTTGTGTTCCCAAAGCGAGTAACACAGAGATCTGATTAACCTGACTGTCTGTCATTTCGACGGTAGTTGACGACAATATTTCGACAACATCAAGAGGTGGACTAAATCCGTAGTTGCCAACTATTTGCACAATTAAATGGCGGACCTGTCTACGGTTCGCACAGAAAACGCTGTATTTTGGGATACTAGAAACCCATCCAAAGAAAATGTATGCCATGAACAGCATTAATTTATCAAAGCTGTATGTTGAATGTGTTGCACTCTTCTCTTGTTGTACGGGGGTTCTCCTAGCTTGCGCTGGGAAGTTACAAACGCTGGTGGTCGTTTTCGATAAACTTTATTCACGCACTGGTTGATACACAGCGGTGACAATAAGTAGTGTCATCGTACTCGCTTCACACTACGCACAGTGCCGCAGAGGACTCACTCCTTAAAAGGAGGACTAGTTAAGCTCTCACCTTAACTCTGTCGCATCTGCTGCTCGTCTCCTCGTGTCTCAGTCGTGTCTGACTCGTGTCTGACTCTCTCTTGCTTTGTCGCGCCTTATATACCTAAACACAGGTTCCAGATCTTTTGTGAATTAAGCTGCTTGAATAGTCTCTTGTTCGAACTGGAAATCAACTGACGTCACATGACACAACAAGATAATTTTAGCCCGACTCGATTGCATGCCAGGGAAACGACCTGACCGATATAAACAAACCGACCATGCCGCGACAATCTAGAACCTTCACAACATATCGAGCTCTAATTCGGCTGACGTCACGTGACACAACAAGATAATTTGAGCCCGGTTTGACCGCATGCCAGGGCAATGACCTGACCAATACACACAAACCGACTGCACAACGATGATCTAGAACCTTCACAACAAATGAATCAATATTTCGTAAAAGTTCCTACATTTTACAAATGGAAATGCAGGTCGACGCATCTACACGCCGAAGCATATGTTGACATTGTGTACAAAGCTAGTATTTGTGATGCCATGAAAACGATACATTTAAATTGCATCTGTGTCATGAAAACCCAGTTCCGATTTGTGTGTCGATGTACTCCAGGGTTTCACGAGTTTGGTGGGAAAAGTGCGAGCTGAGCCTGAAGCGAGAGCGCAAAATTGGGTCAACACAAAAGATGACGGCGTTCACGTGTGCGTTTGATCGGCAACTGCAACGAAGGATTTGGAACAGAATATGAACCGCACGAATCCGCTTGATTCGTTCGATGATGGAGAAATATACAATATATTTATATTTCATTGCCATGAAAGATTGGAAACTGCAGATGAGTTTCACGAGGACCTGCATGGGCACATAATGCGTTATCTGCCAACAAGCAGACGACAGCCAAAGACACTTGCACATGCGCACTCAGACGGGATTCCCGGAATTTACCCTAGTTAGTTATTACGTCACAACGTTTGGTTGGCAACTTCGAAGTCAGATCGAAGTCGACTTACATGCATCTCAGGGACTGGACATCGACTAAGCCGTCGTTACCGACTATTCTGGTCGGCTTTTATGCATCAGATCCCAGATGTCCGCCATGAAAGACAAATGTAGTGCACTGATCGAGAATGTAAGCAGAATTGGCAATGCCATTTCAGAAATAAAGGCAAAGTTGATGAAGCAAGAACAAGCGATAGAAGAACTGCAGACGATATGTGAAGAAACCAATCAAAGATTGGCTTGTACTGAAAGAGGGATAGAAGAGCTTGAAAAGCAGAATAGAAGGAACAACATTCTGATACATGGCATGGGAGAAGAGGAAAATGAAGACTGCGAGAGAAAGATTGTGGAGACCGTCAACATGGTGATTCCAGAACTCCTAGACGTAGGCAGCATAGCTCGCGTCCACCGTGTGGGTAGGAGAACTACTGACAAAACCCGACCAATTCTGGTGCAACTGCTGCATACAAACTACAAGATTGCCATCTTGGGAACCCGAAAGGATTTCAAGAAGCAAATTGGCATCAGTAACGACCTGACTTCGCAACAACGCGAGAAGGTGGCTAAAGCAAGGATGGAGGGAAAGGTCGGCTTCTTCACACCAAGCCGATGCGACAAGATGCAACCAGCACAGGCGGGGCAGGAGACACAAACGACAGGAATCTACGACGATCGAGACGACGAAGAGAACAGCCAAGATAGGGTAGAGGGCAAGGCCCATGCTTCACTGCCACAGCTACAGCGCGAGACTACAGCCACGACGACAGAGGTAGGCTCAGACTCTTGAACTGGAACGTCAATGGTCTTCTCTATTCAAGGATAGACAATCCAGATCTCATCAATCTAACTTTTTCAGTTATATGTTTGACTGAAGCGTTCTTAGCTTATTTTGACAATGAAAATTTCCTTATAGACTTTGTTTGTTTCATTTCACCAGCTCAGAAACTTTCATTACATGGAAGACATTCTGGCGGTGTTATGTGTTTCGCAAATTAAACTATTTCAAAATACTTCACAATAATAGAAACTTATTTCGACAACTTGTTAATTCTTCGCGGCTGAAGTGGAGTTCGTCCTGGGTCTGAAGAGCAGGCCATAGCAGGAAAAAAAGTGCACACACACACACGCATGCGCACGCGTGCACATACACACACACGCACGCGCACACACACACGCACGCACACACACACACACACACGCTCACACACATACAGGCACGCATGCGCGCGAACACGACAAACATTTTTCACAAACTTTTAAAACCAGAAAGTATACATGAAGGGCTCCAATAGAGTTTCAAATCAAATGTCAAACTAATCGATCCAATGATTCGAACGTGAAAGCCCACCCCCCACCCCCCACCCCCCGCACACACACACACACACACACACACACACACACACACACACACACCCTTAGGCTTGTAGGCAGCCAGGAAGGTAAAAAGACAGAAGGCAGGCAGGCAAACTGGCGGGCAGGCAGGCAGGCAAACTGGTGGGCAGGCAGGCAGAAAGGCAGAAACACAGGAAGGCAGGCATGCATGCAGGCAGAGAGACAACCAGTCAGGCAGGTAGCCAAGCAGGCAAACAGGCAGGCAGAAAGACCGGAAAGGGCAGGTAGGAAGTAAGACAGGCAGGCAGGCATGTAGCTAGGCAGACAGGCCGACAGAAAGACAGGCAGGCAACCACAGAGAGGCTGAACCTTTTTCTGTATGAATTTAATATTATTGACGTATTTTTTGTAATTCAGGTTCATACAATTTCTGCGTTGTTTCTCGCAGTGTATAAGCTTTTTAAGGAGGTCCTATTGACAGAAAAGTATATGAGCAAGGCTCACTTTTGTGGTTTTCAAGAAACTCTTTGCTATTGATATTTATGTTAAAAAAAAACTACACTTTTCGAGACCAAAACAAGTGCAATAAAATGGTGTGTAGCCGAAATCAAATAATAAGTAGTGTATGAGGATGCCGGTGCAAGACTGTGCATTTTGAAATAATAAAGTTTTTGACCTGATAAATTTTATGGTTGTTGGGTCATCAGCAATCAGTCGGCCATCTATCCAACCATCCTTCCATCCAGGTAGCAAGCCAGTCAGCTGGCCAACCAAGCAAAGCCCAAACCCATGCGCAAGCCCAGGTCCAAGCCCAAGCCCAAGCCAGTCCCAAGCCTTATCCCAAGCCAAGCCCAGCCAAGCCCTAGCCCAAGCCCAAACCAAACCCCAAGCCCAAGCCCAAGCCGTAGCCCAAGCCCAAGCTAAAGCCCAAGCCCAAGCCCAAGCCGATCCCAAGCCCTAGCCCAAGCCCTAGCCCAAGCCGGTCCCAAGCCCTATCCCAAGCCAAGCCCAGCCAAGCTCAAGCCCAAGCCCAAGCCCAAGCCCAAACCCAAGCCCTAGCCCTAGCCCTAGCCCTAGCCCAAGCTCAAGCCCAAGCCCAGCCAAGCCCTAGCCCTAGCCCAAGCCCAAGCCCAAGTCCAAGCCCAAGCCCAAGGCCAAGCTCAAGCCCAAGCCCAGCCAAGCCCTAGCCCAAGCCCAAGCCCAAGCCCAAGTCCAAGCCCTAGCCCAAGCCGGTCCCAAGCCCTATCCCAAGCCAAGCCCAGCCAAGCTCAAGCCCAAGCCCAAGCCCAAACCCAGCCAAGCCCTAGCCCAAGCCCAAGCCCAAGCCCAAGTCCAAGCCCTAGCCGAAGCCGGTCCCAAGCCCTATCCCAAGCCAAGCCCAGCCAAGCTCAAGCCCAAGCCCAAGCCCAAACCCAAGCCCAAGCCCTAGCCCTAGCCCAAGCCCAAGCTCAAGCCCAAGCCCAGCCAAGCCCTAGGCCTAGCCCAAGCCCAAGCCCAAGCCCAAGTCCAAGTCCAAGCCCAAGCCCAGCCAAGCCCAAGCCCAAGCCCAAGCCCAAGCCGGGCCAGACAGTCAATCAACCTATCGATAGAGCAACCCACCGACCGACCGACCGTCCGTCCGTAAACCCACTCACCCACCTACCCACCCACCCACCCATCCACCCACCCATTCATCAATCCATCCATCCATCCACCCACCCACCATACTACCCACCCACCCACCCACCCACCTATCCATCCATCCATCCATTCATCCATCCATCCATCCATTCATCCATCCATCCATCCATCCATCCATCCATCCATCCATCCATCCATCCATCCATCCATCCATCCATCCATCCATCCATCCATCCATCCATCCATCCATATATCTTCCTCTCATATATCCTTGGTATATGCATACTGCTCCTAAAGGCCATCTCCATGCACGTTTATTGTGGAGACTGTTCTGTGTTGCTTCTCCACGACCACTTCGAACACCGCAGGCGAGAAGAGAAGACAGGGTGCTGTCACATGACATATACCTAGCGGTGAAACCCAACACCAGGGTCCATGTCACAGACAAAAGCAGGAAAGAAACTACAAAAGTCTTCCAGTGGAATGATAAAATGGAATTGTGACGTTGTAGAATGCTGAGTCGGTATTAATAATGCATTTGGATTTTCACTTTGGAAAAACTGGGATCTTCAATCGTAACATCCGGAATGACTGATTTTGCCTACGCCATTATATTGGAGAAAGTATTCATTGAAACGTAAAGATGGCACCTTCCCCAATAAAACGCAGTTGACATACACCTTCTCTCGCTGAAAACTGCAATTTTCTTTGAAGAGTTTGTTTCACTGAGGCATTTTTACATAGTAAAAATGTGGAAACTGTGAGTGGTATGTGCAGCTGGAAGCTCCTGAGAGCCTTTGGGTGGATAGCGCGCAGCGCCCGCTATGCTCTCTTGTCTCCCTGCCGTATAGGATGGAGAGAACTCAACCGGCACCAGCTCAGCTAGGGTTTAATTCCAATCGTTTCAACGCTAGACGGGTCGATATGGAGAAGTGGAAACTAATACCAGTAGCCTCGATATTAGATCGCACCTTTTTTCCTTGAAAGGCCATGGCACAGGCAAGGGACCAGTAAGATTTGCAGGGAGAGGAGGAGGAGAAGGAGGTTGTGGTGGTGGTGGTGGAGGACGTGGAGGAGAAGGGGGAGGGGGGGGGGGAAGAAGACGAGGGAGACGAAGACGATGAAGACGAAGACGAGGAGGAGAAGGAAAGCGGGAAGAGGAGGAAGAGGAAAGCGGATGGAGGAGGAGGAAAGCGGGGGAAGGAGGAGGAACTGGGGGGAGGGGGGGGGGGAGGAGGAGAAAGGCGGGAATGGGGGTGGGGGGTGAAAGGAGGAAAGCCGGGGAAGGAGGGGGAGAAAGGAGGAGGAAAGCGAGAGAAGGCGGAGGAAAGCGAGAGAAGGAGGAAAGCGGGAGGAGGAGGAGGAACGAAGATGGAGGAAGAGGAGAGAAGGAGGAGGAAAGCAGATTGAAAAGAAGGAGGAAAGCGGGAGGAGGAGGAGGAACGAAGATGGAGGAAGAGGAGAGAAGGAGGAGGAAAGCAGATGGAAAAGAAGAAAAAAAGCGGCTGGAGGAGGAGGAGGAGGAGGAGGAGGAGGAGGAGGAGGAGGAGGAGGAGGAAAGAGTGGGGAGGAGGAGGAAAGCGGGGGGAGGAGGAGGAGGAAAGCCGAAGGAGGAAGAGAGCGGGAGAAGGAGGAAAGAGTGGGGAGGAGGAGGAAAGAGTGGGGAGGAGGAGGAAAGAGAGGGGAGGAGGAGAAAAAAGAGGGGAGAAGAAGGAAAGAGAGGGGAGGAGGAGGAAAAAGACATGAGGAGGAGAAATTAGAGGGGAGGAGGAGGAAAGAGAGGAGAGGAGGAGGAAAGAGAGGGGAGGAGGAGGAAAGAGGGGGAGGAGGAGGAAAGAGTGGGGAGGAGGTGGAAAGCGGGGGGAGGAGGAGGAGGAGGAAAGCTTAAGGAGGAATGTGGAAGGAGGAGGAAAGAGAGGGGAGGAGGAGGAAAACAAGGTAAGGGGGGGAGGAGGAAAGAGCGGGGAGGAGGAGGAAAGAGAGGGGATGAGGAGGAAAGAGTGGGGAGGAGGTGGAAAGCGGGTGGAGGAGGTGGAAAGCGGGTGGAGGAATGTGGGAGGAAGAAAGAGTGGGGAGGAGGTGGAAAGCGGGGGGATAAGGAGGAGGAAAACGGGAGGAGGAGGAAAGAGAGGGGAGGAGGAGGAAAGAGCGGGGAGGAGGAGGAAAGTGTGGGGAGGAGGAGGAAAGAGTGGGGAGGAGGAGGAAAGAGATGGGAGGAAGAAAGAGTGGGCAGGAGGAGGAAAGCGGGAGGAGGAGGAAAGCAGGAAAAGGAGGAAAGGATGGGGAGGAGGAGGAAAAAGTGGGGAGGAGGAGAAAAGAGGGGAGGAGGAGGAAAGAGTGGGGAGGAGGAGGAAAGAGAGGGGAGGAGGAGGAAAAAGAGGGGAGAAGAAGGAAAGAGTGGGGAAGAGGAGGAAAGAGAGGGGAGGAGGAGGAAAGAGAGGGGAGGTGGAGGAAAGAGAGGAGAGAAGAAGGAAAGAGTGGGGAGGAGGATGAAAGAGTGGGGAGGAGAAGGAAAGAGAGGGGGGGGAGGACAGAGAGGAGAGAAGAAGGAAAGAGTGGGTAGGAGGATGAAAGAGTGAGGAGGAGAAGGAAAGAGTAGGGAGGAGGATGAAAGAGTGAGGAGGAGAAGGAAAGAGAGGAGAGAAGAAGGAAATAGTGGGAAGGAGGATGAAAGTGTGGGGAGGTGGAGGAAAGAGAGGAGAGAAGAAGGAAAGAGTGGGGAGAAGGATGAAAGAGTGGGGAGGAGAAGGAAAGAGAGGGGAGGTGGAGGAAAGAGAGGAGAGAAGAAGAAAAGAGTGGAGAGGAGGATGAAAGAGTGGGGAGGAGGATGCAAGAGTGGGGAAGAGGAGGAAAGAGAGGGGAGGAGAAGGAAAGAGAGGAGAGAAGATGGAAAGAGTGGGGAGGAGGATGAAAGAGTGGGGAGGAGGATGAAAGAGTGGGGAGGAGGATGAAAGAGTGGGGAGGAGGAGGAAAGCGGAGGAGGAGGAAAGAGTGGGGAGGAGGTGGAAAGCGGGAGGAGGAGGAAAGCGTGGGTATGAGGATGAAAGCGGGATGAGGAGGAGGACAGCGGGAGGAGGAGGAAAGAGTGGGTATGAGGAGGAAAGTGTGGGGAGGAGGGTGAAAGAGAGGGGAGGAGGAGGAAAGAGAGGGGAGGAGGAGGAAAGAGAGGGGAGGAGGATGAAAGAGAGGGGAGGAGGGGGAAAGAGTCGAGAGAAGGTGGAAAGCGGGGAGAGGAGGAGGAGGAGGAGACAAGCGGAAGGAGGAAAACGGGGGTATGAGGAGGAAAGCAGGGGGAGGAGGAGGAAAGAGAGGGGAGGAGGAGGAAAGCAAGGGGAGGAGGAGGAAAGCAGGGTGTGGCGAAATCACCCCATTCCCCCTTTGGCTTAAGTTGTTTACTTATTTAGGATGGCTCCGCCGGCCGAAGATGGTAGAGAGTTATTACGGCTCCGCCAGCTGTAGCTTAGTGGAAAGTTTCCATGCCCATGTTGGCAAAAAAGAGTTTTCCATTGGTTGAAGAGAGACGGACACTGAAGACTGTTGCGAGGGAGGGGCCTTGTCTTACATGGGGGTCCTGCGATGGCTGGTAAATGACCGAGCTCACTCGCGTCGGTGCAGTAGGTATAAATATGCCTGCAAACCAGCACCAGGGTCGGCGAAACACCATCAAGATCGAAAGCAACCCCGAGGATTGCGTCACCCTACGCGCCAGAAGTTGCGTCATTCCTCGTCACTCCAGAAAAGACGATGACGGTTGCATCACTCTCCGCGCCAAGATATTACGTCATCCTTTCTCCCTGCACTCCACATTGAGGGGAGATACCATGCTTGCAATGCCCGTGTCCATCTCGGAGTGAAGACACGCTTGCAACGCCCGTGTCCATCTCTGGGTGAATTTACGAAGCCGTCCATGCAGAAAAGCTGGAGGAGGAATGCGGGAGGAGGAGGAAAGAATGGAGGAGAAGGAGAACGGGAAGAGGAAGAAAGAGGAAAACGGGAGTAGGAGGAGGAAAGCGGGGGGAAGAGGAAAGCGGGAGGAGGGAGACAGGGGAAGGAGGGGAGAAAGGAAGAAAAGGAAAGCGAGCGGGAGAAGGAGGAGAGCGCTGAGAGAAGGAGAACGGGAAAGAGCGAGGGGGGAGGGGGATTAGAATGGAAAGGAGGACGACGAGGTTGGTCAAAACTGGTTGTTTGTAAATGTTTGGTTATAACCGGTAGCACTGCGATGATTGCTGTACAATATGCAAAAACCTTTTCATCCATTAGAGACGAAACAACGACTAGCAATGAGATTCAAAATAGCACAATTATACCGATTTTTGCATTTAGAATCCTGATATAGTAAGTGAATGTTTTAAATTAGCAAAAAGGAAGACTTTTCCGAATTAGAAGCAGGAACAGTTCGGTGAAAGACCGTTCGGGTCATAATTGCGTTCTCTCTCAATTCAACGTCATGCCACTTGTCCACCTTAAAACAGTCTGTGTGATTTTCTGAGCAAAATTACGTCAACAGGATGTTGTCTTTCTGAATCAGGAGAAATTAGCGCAATTTCTTATGTCCTAAAGGTCACCAGACTGCTAGTCCTTAATAGATTTCATCAATCACGCTCCATGCTCCAATCCCGTCTGTCCGCATTTCCACTCTCACATCCGAAGTCAGTCCACCCTGCACGAACCTGGGGTGCCTGGGCACTCCTCACAATGGTGCCGTCCTGCAGGTAGGCAACATGATAGATTTTCACTTTCTGGCCAGAAAACAAATTCAAGAGTGTAGGAAGATAGATTAGTCTCTCTCGTTCGCACACGTAGACAATACAGCATGTCGTTCGCTGACAAAACGTTGGTGGACAGTGACACATGTATAAACCTGTTTCAGTCTGTCATGGCTCGAGCAGGCGTAGACACCCGCAATGCTGTTGAAGTTGGTACACTGTATATGTACGGCAGTAGACAGTGCAAAGTGGCTTGGATAAGACAGTTTCGTTTGTTTACCAAGTGAGCACACCAGCAGATAGTCGGGCGTTTAGCGCGCATTCATCATTGGCATGCACGACGACTGAACTTTGGATATTCCGTGTGTTGTTCTCGATGGGAAAATTTCTTATAGTTAAAAGACCTCCGCAGACTAGGGTCAGGCAATGGAGTCCTTTATTCGTTTTTCCTGAAAGGTGACAAGGTACAACCCGTGTTCTTTGACTGTCTGAAAAAGAAAAGATGATACACAAGAAGCGATTTACAATGTACATCTACATCTCGTGTGATGAATGTGGACAGTGCTCATTAATTCAATAAAGTAACCTATGAGACAACTTTTCCACGTCAACAATGCTGTAATATTTAGTTTTTATTATCTGATTATTTCAAGAGTAGAAAACATGATATACATTAACACGGCACAACGTCTAGCTGGAAAGTGCCAAGAAGAGCATGCACTAGTGGGGCACCGCAACACACTTAGAAGTACGATAAAGTGGTATTTGGGGCAAGAAATGACGCACACTGGATGCTGGTGCAGAAAGATGCATGTACGGTGAGGTGGCCTGAGAGCTCACCGCATTTGTAGACTCAGCAAATGGAAGTAAATGGGTGGAAGCTCTTACCGTTTTTCAAATGGATTCCATAGGGGCTCCTAATACGAAACGACGTGAAGCCATTCTCTGATGAAACCAAGCAAATCAGAACCAATTCCGCTGTTCGGCTGCGACTCGCATTCGGACAAAGTGTTATTGTTTTGCTCCCGTTGACAGAAGAGAATGCGTGCCCAGGAATAGGCACCCAGAAAATCGATTCACAAGAATCGAGGCACGTGAAGCTGCCCTCCTCTCGGAGAGGAAGCGTGGACATCAGAATACAAAGGTTCCGACCATCGGCGTATGTTTTTCTCACATGCAAGCTTTTCCCTTTGTGTTCATGGCAAGCCTTTGCCGCTGATCGTGTCAGCCTAAAGGCCGGGAATCAGTGCCACGAGGGTCTTCGCCCCCTTGCAAAACAATCCATCAACTGGAGATTGAGGGAACGTATTTTGGGAGCGTGTCGCTTTAATTTGTGAACGCCCCAAGTTTCAAATAGCTGGGCGTACATAGTGCATTCAGTTTGTGTGGTTC
>JAWQFJ010002521.1:57887-60387 GCA_034096865.1 Theodoxus fluviatilis | reverse complement strand
AAGAAAGTGACTTTTTTACATTTTGGTGTTTCAATGAAAACGATTCAACAGACTCCATTTTGCAAAATTTGTGACGTGATCATTTGACGTCGAATAACGTGTCGTCATTTGCGAGGAGATTTTTGAAGGAGGGTGAATAGAATAGAATAGAATAGAATTCTTCGGCTTGCTTAGGCGTCCAGGGCCTATCGCCGATTCTGGTAGTTCTCTGGCTGTATTTTTATTGTTCTTATGGATACTAGCTGGTCTTTTACCAGGCCTAGTATGTCCTGAGATGTCTTAGGCCGCGAGGCCTTTATCTGATCTTTTGATCAGTACTTATGGCTACTCTCACTTTTTACTACCCTAGTTCTAACGATCTTAAAAGATCGTGCCTATTCTCTATACTTTTCTTCAGGTGGCTTATGAGTGGCAGAGAGTGGTATACGTGGCAACAGCAGCGGGTGGCCAACATCATCACAGTACATGTAGTCTTTGAACATCGTGTCAATTCTTTTTTTGAAGCTGTTTAATGACGAACACTGAATTTGAGAACACTGGTAAAGGAGAAAGAATTATCCCTCATGGTTTACTGGAGGTCCTACAGACTTTATCTGTCTGTGTGTGTGTGTGTGTGTGTGTGTGTGTGTGTGTGTGTGTGTGTGTGTGTGTGTGTGTGTGTGTCTGTCTGTCTGTCTGTCTGTCTGCCTGTCCCGACTCCACGGCTTATATCTCAAAAACTACTGGACGGATTTCCTTGAGATTTTGCACACTAACTGAAAGTTAGGTCCGATTGAATGTATCAAATTTTCAGAATCGAGGTTTGAAGAGAAAGTGGTTGACGGTCGTAATACGATTTTTTCCATTCATGGTCGAAACTTCGGCTTCGCTGGCTTCCAGATCGTTTTCGCCTTGCAGACGACTGCTTCGTATTCAAATCATCACTGCAAGGCAGCGCGAAATTGACCGAAGTCGATTAAAAAAACTCGTATTCATACACATAATAAACCAATTCGATTTTCTTTCTCAGATTATTCAGACTTTCTCCGATTATTTCGACCGTAAGATAGCAGTGATTTGACATTCGGCGTCACCGTGTCATGGCGTAGCGTCTGCAGGAAAAGCCGCGAACTGCGCGATCTAAAAATAGATAAGCGAGTGACGTCTACCAACATCCGGGGACATCCCTTAGCGTGCGTTCCCATTGCTGTGCTGCAAGATGGTTCGACACTGCTCCTGGGGAAAATGCAACAGCGATTCAAGATACAAGCACAAAGACCACATGAAAGGAGTATTTTTTATAACGGTGCCCGACCCACTTGTTGAATCGGAGAAATTCAATCGATGGGTGCATTTGTGCGGGCGACTACACTTCAAAGTAAAGCCAAGCAGCTCCTAGGCACGATGGAGACAGTTCATTTGTTCAAAGCATTTCGTTGGTAGCAATGGACCTATAGAAATGAATCCGGATCCACTCCCTGCTCATTACACGGAACAGCAGGTGAGTTTTTATTATGATAGATCGCAATTAGGAGCTCCGCATCACACGGACTGGAAGATTTATCATGCCTCCGTGCTGAACAGAGCGTTTTCGGCGTTCTTTCATTCCTTCAGCTGTTCACAACGCGGACTTAGACTATGGATATAGCTACAGGGTTAAAGAGTAAAGCAACGGATATGCATTATTGCATACATAAGGCTAAGCTACACGAATGATTTCGGTGGGGGTAATAATGTATTAATTATTGTGTGATGAGCGGGAGTCTGCGAGAGATCGACCCCACAGTCATGACAAGACGTATATATATGTACGCCTCTACAGTTGTGACTGTTCTGTGTTTAATCTGTTTAATTTGAATTGGTATCCACTTCACGTCTTATTCACTAGAAAACTGGACACTCGTCTGAGATCGAGAACACGAAAAAGTATATATAATTCAATAAACAACTTCATGGTGGAATAATAAATAAGTTTAGGGTAATTCACGTGTAAACAAATCGTTTTAGTGTTGTCAATTTTAGCAGCAGTACAGAAATAATTTAATCTATCGTTTTGCCCGGCTTGATAACGCTCTGCACTAAAGACGCGCGTTCCACCATATAATTATAGCTCCCCGCTCACTCTCCACTCCAGAGAGTTTATAGCACTATTACTTGTATTAGAACAAACTCTGCCCTGGAGATACCGGGAGCGAGAATTCATGCGGGTGAGATTCAAATCATCAAGTTGACAAGTACTTAAAGTAGCTTTCAAAAGTGTTGTCCTTACCAGTGAAGGTTAGTACTGCGTATTCAATTAATTTGCAAGTAAATGTATGTGGCTATGAGTGTGTCATGCTCGGTAAATCGTATTTTAGAACTGCATATATATTATATCATGCGTGCCCGTTTTCCAGATCATCCATGCAGTTGATTATTTTACACTACTACGCAAGCTGCAAATTTGAATTCACTTCTTCGGTTAACTGAATTGCTAAATTCTATACGAGAAGTATCGGTGATTGCGATGTTGGCTTATTTC
>JAWQFJ010002521.1:40951-57874 GCA_034096865.1 Theodoxus fluviatilis | reverse complement strand
TGTCGTCTGCATGACCTTGGTGACCCCGTGATGTGCGAGCAAGGTCAAGGAGAACGACTGCCCAAATGCGTCGCCTCCGCGCTAAGGATTCTGGGACTGAAGATCCTGTCGTCAGTGCCGGAGTCCCTCCCCCAGCGGACCTTTTCCGAGTTCCTCCGACTACCCACTCCCAATGGAGCGGCGGAGGCTCTGGGTCGCCTTCCCGCGGCCCTCCACCAGAAGGCAGCATTGGCCTTCAACGAGCGGGCAACGGCAGAGGAGAAGGCAGAACTCACGGCCTTCATGAAGGCTGCCACGTCACTGAAGTCCTGGCCCGGCGCCCGCACCCTGCTGAGGAAGCTGCAGATCTTCAAGGACACCTGCGGAGACGATGCCAGCCTGGATGAAGTCACACACCTGTCCCCAGAGGAGGGTCTTCCCCAGGTGAGGCTGCCCAGCCGCCTCATCCAGCTCCATCCGGACACGGTCGACCTCGCCAAGAAACTCGGGGCGTCCCACAAGTCTTCGCGCGCCGTCATCGAGGAACTTCTGGGGGTGCTGCAGGATCCGAACCAAACAAGGTACTCTGAGGATGAGTCGGAGAAGATCCTTGTCTTCGTCCTCACACGTCATGGGAACGATCGAGGCATCATGGAGAAAGCGGGCGAGGCAAGGCTGTTCCTGATTGCAGGAGATCATCGAAGACTGAGGGCGAAAGACGTCTTCGACCCACAGGACAACTCTCTCAGAAGGCTGTTCGAAAACGAGGACAAATTTCCCACCAACAACCTGGCAATGGACTCTTCTCTTCACCGTCAACTGCTGACGCTGGGACTGAAGGGTCCGAGCCAGGTGACGCGGAGCGACATCGAGACAACGGCCCACAAAGTCCAGGACATGTACCACTCCCTGGACAGAGAGAAAGCCGTCAGGAAAGCAGAGGCACTCGTGGACTTTGTCCAGGGCCACGCGTCGCTGTTCCAGTCGAGCCGGTTCCCAGCCATCCGGGACGTCGTCTGCTGGCCAGTGCAGGACTCGCGGCCTCGGGGCTACCCGCGCTCGCTGGCCTTCCTAGGGGAGACATCTGGTCAGCGACTAGCCAGACTGAGTGAGGCCGTCCACACGCGCCACTGGTCAGTGGCGGGGTCCAGTGCCCTGGTCACCAAGGCAGACATCTCGGACGGAGTGGCGCAGGGCCTGGGTTGGTCCAAGGAGCCCGACCCTGCTGTGGTGGTGCGCCACCTGAGGAACCTCGTGGAGTCGTACCAACCCAATGAGGCGGCAGACTTCGCCGTCCTGAGGTCCAGCGTGTACGACCTCCTCTCCAGGAACCTTTACTCACTGGGAAGCCACGTGGTGGCGGAACTGATGGGATTCCAGTCGGTCTGGACCGACGACAACTGCGGTTTCCAAGCACCCGGCAGCGTGTGGGTGACGCGAGATGGCTCTGACGTCAAACTGGAGCCCTACAGATTCGCGCTGTCGGAGCCCATGAAGAAATGGAGGCCGCTTTTCCAGAAGCTGGGCGCCGCAGAGAGACAGAACGCCCACATGCTGACCGCGGTCTTGAAGGAAATCCAAGACAAACACGAACCCGGCCGCGTGCCTCTGGGCGACGTCGACCGCGACCTCCGGCTCTGCCTGGACGTCCTGGAGTCCCTGCGTGGACGTCACGACCTGGACGACGTGAGACACGAGCTGCTCGTGCCAGTGCACTCGGCCTTGAGCGACAGGCTGGTGCTGAAACCGGTCAGCATGTGCACGGTGTGCGACGAGGAGTGGCTCAAGGACTTGACAGACACGGAGGAGGGCAACGAGAACGACGACGACGACGAGGTCGAGGAGATGTACTACGTGCACGAGCGGGTGAGGAGGCAGACGGCCGAGGAGCTTGGCGTGCCTCTGCTGACGGACCGCGTGCTGACGGACACCCTGGACCTGGACACGGACTTTGGGCTGAAGGAGGAGCTGACCACGCTGCTCCACAACCTGCTCAGGGAGTACAAGGACGGCTTCTCCGTGCCAAAGGAGCTCGTGCAGAACGCGGACGACGCCGGGGCCTCCTGCGTCCGGTTCCTGTACGACCAGCGGGAAAACCGGGACGCCCGCACCTGCCTGATCGACCCCGCCATGGCGGACACACAGGGCGAGGCGCTGTGGGTCTTCAACGACGCGCTCTTCTCCGAGGTCGACCTGGACAACATCCAAAAGTACAACGGCGCCACCAAGGAGAGCGACGCCGCCACCATCGGCAAGTTCGGCCTGGGCTTCTGCTCCGTCTACAACCTCACGGACGTGCCGCAGATCGTCAGCGGTAAGGCCATCGTCTTCTTCGACCCCAGACAGAGGTACCTCAAGGGCAAGAAAGGGCTGAGGGTGGACATCGGCGCCCAGAAGAACCAGGCCATGCTGAGGAAGTTCAGGAACCAGCTCAAGCCGTTTGACGGCGTCTTCGGCTGCAGCGTGGCCGGCCTGACCAGGGGGAGCGGCTACGACGGGACGCTGTTCCGCTTCCCCCTGAGGCAGCCTCAGCAGGCCGCCAACAACGAGATCAAGGACCTGCATTACTCCGAGAGCGAAATGAAGGAGTTCCTCAGGAGGCTGGTGGAGGGACTGGGAAACCTCCTGCTCTTCACTCAGAGCGTGACCACCGTGGAGGTCCACCACCTGCCACGCAATGCGAGAGGGGCCCAGGACGCCCGACTGCTGTACAGAGCAGAGAAAGAGAACTCCGTTCGGCACCTGCTGAGGACTGTGTCCAGAAACGTCCAGACGGAGGTCAAAGAGCAGGACCTTGCCACCGTCAAGGTCACCGCCACGCCAGAGGGCAACAGCTTCCTGGGCATCCGAGGAGAGGACAGCGAGAGCGCCTGGAGGATCTCGTGGTCGTCACACAGGCTGCCGTCCGGGACGAAGGTGAAGGGCGCCGTTTCCCTCGCCGCCGTGGCGGTGCCACTGAGCTCGAGTGACGAGACGACTGCCAGCGTGGTCCCCCTGGACCGGAGTCTCTTCGGCTTCTACCGCGAGGGTCACGTCTTCTGCTTCCTGCCGCTGCCGGAAACCACCACCCTGCCCGTCCACGTGAACGGAGCCTTCGCCGTCAACAGCAGTCGGGAGCACCTGGTCAGCCTGAGCGGGGAGAACACGTCCAACGCCGAGGGCATGTGGAACAAGCACCTGCTGGAGACCTCAGTCACGGACGCCTACCTACGGCTGCTGATCGGTCTGGAGCGAAGCCAGTCCCTGGACACCGAGGACTACTACGCCCTGTGGCCAAGGGAGGCAACCTCGCCCACAGAACGCATCCTCGTGCACAGCTTCTACATGGCCGTGAGTCGTGGTGGCGACGCGAGAGTTTTCCGTCAGGGCGACTCCTGGGCGGCCATGGACGGCGCTCGGTTCCTGGACCCCGAGATCCGAGGGGGCACCGTGGGCGAGATCGCCCTGGAGGCGCTGCAGAAGTTCTGGCCCGGGTCTGACGTCATCGTTGATCTACCTGACCACGTGATCAAGAACCTGCTGTCTTCCTCGTTGTCAAGTGCGTTCAAGGCGCGGTGGGTGGGACACGGGCAGCTGTTCGAGGAGGTCGTCCTCCCCAACATCAGCAGTCCGTGGTGGACGGACGAGAGTCGAGGGCGAATTCTCCTCTACGCCCTGGAAGGAAGAGACCCCAGCGTCCTGGACCACCTGAGGACCACGGCGTGCGTGGCCACGCGGCCCCACGGCCTCCTCCGCCCTCCGCCCCAGCTGGTCCACCCCGAGGGGGCCGTGGCGGGCCTCTTCCTCCCGGACGAGGAGCGCTTCCCAGCAGCCTTCACCTCGGAAAAGGGTGTTCACCTCACCTTCCTGGACAGGCTGACGGAGATCGGCATGGCAAAGGACGAACTCCCGTGGGAACAGGTCGTGGAGAGGGCGCGGACAGTCTCGACCCTGGCCCTCCAGGGTCCCGAAGCCGCGCTCAAGAGGAGCCGAGCCATCGTGCAGTACTTGACTGAAACGATCTTGGTGAATTCGAATAGGCTGCCTCGTTACAAGGCCTGCCCTGAGCATTATCGCGAGGAGCTTTCGATGATCGAGTGGCTGCCTGTCCTGAAGAAACCCGCGGACTGGCCTTGCCAGTGGACTGCCGACAGCAAGAGCAATCTCTTCGCTGCTCCGAGTGAGCTGTACACCCGCAACTGCAAAGATCTCATGGGGTGCTTGTTCCTGATTTACGACCAAGACCGGTCTGAGCGCTTGGAACATTCCCAAACTCTGGCGTGGCTAGGTGTCAAGGGCAAAAAGGAAGTGACCCTTCAAGATGTCGTAGCACAGCTCAACGCTGTAGCATCCCAAGTGAATTCGAACGAGGCCGGCGCCAGTTCTCCTGAATCCGTCCAGCTTCTCTCCATCTGCAGGGACATCTACAGCTTCTTCAAGCAATACGTGACGTCTTCGAGCGAGGCTGACGTTGCACAGAGCAGAGAGGAGGAGGTTCGAGAGATGCTGCGCGGGGAAAATGTTGTCTACCACGCCGGAAAGTTCCTTCCTCCAGAGAAGGTCTGCTTTTTGTCCAAGTACGACCTGGAGCCGTACCTGTACGTCCTCGAGCACAACTGGAAGACAGGCTTCAGAGACGTGTTCAGAGCCATCGGCGTGGGTGAAAACCACGTGGTGTCCGAAGTGGACCAGGCCATGGAGTCCATCCGGGCTTCCAGCGACGGAACGGTCCAGGGCGCCACGCTGGACAAGTACTGCCTGATGGCCTCGCTCCTGGCCGACCTGGTAGACGCCAGCCAGGAGGACGACATGGACCACCGCTACCTCCCCGACGCGTCTGGGAAACTGGAACTAATCAACGACCTCTGCTGGAACGACTGGGAGGACCTTCTGCATGTGTCTTCCCTGAAGCACGTCCACTCCAAGATTTCCCATGACGTCGCCAGGAAGCTCGGCATCAGGTCCAACCGCGAGCAGCACGCCCAGAGCTTCGCGGCTGCCTTCACCTGCGCCTTCGGGCAGAAGGAGGAGCTGACTGACCGCATCCGCAACATCCTGAAGGGGTACCCACGGGACAGCACCGTCATGAAGGAGTTCTTGCAGAACGCCGACGATGCCGGCGCCACGGAACTGGTCTTCCTGAAGGACTTCCGGAGCCATGGGTGCGAGAAGGTTCTGTGCGAGACGTGGAAGCACCTGCAGGGGCCCGCACTCTGCGTCTACAATGACAGCAGCTTCTCCGCCAGCGACATCGCGGGCATCCAGAGGCTGGGGCTGGGCAGCAAGGAGGACGACCCGCTCAAGACGGGCCAGTACGGCGTCGGCTTCAACGCCATCTACCACCTGACAGACGCGCCCGCCTTCTGGACGAAGGGAGAGAACCTCACGAAGGAAGGAGACTCGGAGGTGTTATGCGTTCTCGATCCCAACATGTTCTTCGTGCCGCCGACCACCCCGATGAAGCCAGGCATCATGCTGAGGAATCTGGACAAGGTCCGCCAATCTTTTCCAGACATCTTCTCTGGATTCCTGCCTCGCTACACCGAGCGGCCCGGAACCTTCTTCCGCTTTCCCCTGAGGAACAAGGAGTTCGCCGAAAAGTCCAAGATCCCTGAGGTCAGGCACGAAATCACGACCAAAATTGTGGAAGATTTGTTGGAAGACATGAAGAAGGACATGTTCGAGTCCCTGATGTTTCTGAGCAACGTGCGGAAGATCTCCATTGCCAGAGTGGAGGAGAACGGTGATGTCACCATCGAGTACGCCGTGGAGTCGACCATGAGCGAGACTGACGGCCAACGTCACAGAGCCTTCATGGCGGGGTTGGCTGCCGAGGCCCACCGGGTCCTGAGGAGAGATGAGACCAGAGCAGGCCAGACGCGGGAGGTCGGACTGGACCAGATGGACTCCAGGGAAGTGGCGGTGACGCTGACCATTTCGGACGCCCCGAACGGCGCGCAAGAGGAGTTCAGAAGACAAGAGGAGTGGCTGGTCGTCCACCGGTATGGCTTCCAGCACAAAACTGACCTGCCCGAGTCACTTCGCGAAGCCTGGGCGAACGGCCAAATTAAGCTGCTGCCCCGAGGGGGCGTGGCAGTTCTGAGGAAACCGGCCTCCTCCCATAAAGGCCTCCGTCCCGCCTTCTGCATCCTGCCGTTGCCCTTGCAGACCGGATTGCCTGTGGCAGTGAACGGCCACTTCGCCCTCAGCAGCCAGGACCGCCGGAACCTCTGGCACGGCAACGACCACCGAGACGAGTGGAACCGGGAAGTGGTGAGGGGCATCATCGTGCCGGCCTACCTGTCTGCGCTCTCCTCCCTGCGTGACGCCATCTTCCCCCCGGAGGGACCACTCGACACGGGTCCTGACGACCCCGGGATGCAGGAAGCGCTGTGCACGTACCACTCCCTCTTCCCCAGTCTGCAGTCGGCTGAGGGAGAGCTGTGGAAGGTCCTTGTGCAGGATTTCTTCCAGAGGATTGTCGCAGAGAGGCTGCCGCTCTTCCCGGTAGTGAAGATGTGTCTGAGAGAGAAAGGAAAGAAGAAACAGAAGAAGAAGTCCAAAGAGAATAATATGGAGAACGCGAACACGCCCCGTCATGAGCTGAAATGGGTGGCAGTTGCAGGTGATTCTGGATTTGCCGGGATTTTCCAGAACCTGGCACGGGATTACTTCCTTTGGAAACAGGACGCCAAAGATGAAGACAAAAAGAGAGCAGTGGAGACAAGCAATGCCTTGGCCACCATCCTCATGGCTTTGGGGCTGGACATCGTTTCATCCCCCATGTCCATCTACATTGACATCCTGGCCTGCCTGGAGAAGCTGTCTGAAGGAGAAGAGAAAGAGTCCGTGGTGGCAGCAGAGACCGTCCACACAGCCACTCCTTCCCTGGTCATCAAGTTTCTCAAGACCTTCGAGGACCCAGATACCCAGTGCCTCCTCAAGGAACTCCCGCGGCCAGTGGACCAGACCGTCTTGGGCGACGAAGACAGCTTGAGACGAGTGGTGGACTTTTGTGCCAAAGATGAGGACTTCATCTCCAAGTTGCCAGGTCTTCCTCTCTGCTTGTCTCGGGCGAAGGAGGTCAGGAAGTTCACAGCAGAGAATCCCGTGATCGTCACGAGATTTGCAGACCTACTTCCCAACTCTGCCTATCTCTTTCTCCACGAGCAAATCCTGAGACATTTCTATGGGCACATTGGAAGCTCTGCAGCGCTCCAGAAATTCGACGTGGAGATCTTTGGCAAGTACCTCGAGGTCTCTTTTCCAAAGGAAAGATTTGGAAGTGGCCGTCCCATCGAATGGGTTCCTCAAACAGGACCAAGCATCCCCAGTGAAAAGTGGGTTCGTCGCGTGTGGGAGTTTTTCTCTGACCTCCTTTCGGAAGAAGACAAGGCCCGCAAGGAAGAAGACAAAACCCGCAAAGAAGAAGAAAGAGCCCCCAAGAAGAACAAAAAGATGGCTTCCAACCCGTCTCCACCAAAGCCCGAGGAGGTGAAGGGGAAACAAGCGAGCTCCGAAGGTGGAACCCGCTCGGTCGTCATGGAGCAGCTGCTGGCTTTGGAAAACTGGTGCCTTTTGCCCACGTGGATCGGCTCACCGTCAGAGACTAGAAAGGGAGGGGCCGCCCACCCCTCCTTTCCCACATCACAAAGAACCCAGCCTCCCCCACAAGAGGGCAACGTCCCGAATGCCCAGTTCTTCCTCTATCCCATCGGACAGAGACATCACGTTCTCTTCGTTGAAAGCGCTAGCGCCTTGATCAAACTGCCTGAAGTCCTCCGGAAGCTGAGAGTCCCAAAGCTGAGCATGAAGCATGTTGACATCCTGATCAAGTCTGCTGCGTGTGACCTGGCGTCCAGACTGGTGGCCAGAGTGGAGGATCCTGTGAGCATGCTGTCCCTTCTGGCATCGAACGACCCCGGGATGACACAGGGTCTGGAAATGGAAGATGGAAGAACCATCCTGAGGTACTTCTGCGAACGGCTGAAGGTTCTTGCTAAAGAGATGAACGAGGAGACATTGAGGAAAAGATTGAGAGAACTCCCGTTCTTCTACACTGCAGAGAGAAAGTTCACGTCACTGTCCCAGTGCAGAAGGTCCGTTTGCATTGAGGACTGCAACAACAAGCACGTTCCAAAACGGCACCTGGGCGAGTGCCTGCAGTATAACGAGATGGTTTCCCTCTTCCATTTCCAAGAACTCGTGGATCTGTACAAGTTTGTGTCCATCGAAGTCTTCAATCCCATCGACTTCTACACCAGGTTCCTCCTCGACTTCTTCAGCCGGATGCCGCATGACGCGCGTATAGCCCACCTGGAGTTCATCAGAGACAACCTTTTGACGGCGCCAGTGGGAGAGAAATTTAGCCCTGAACAGACCGGTCTCATCAGCAAGCTGAGGACGGTACCCTTCGTATCACAGGGGCATGGATCACCGAAAACTGCCTCGGAGTTTTTCACGCCCGCAGTGGAAGTCTTCCGCGTAATGAGGCCGAACCAGCTTCCTCCAGAACCTTTCTGCAAATACGAATGGCTGGCTTTCATGAATCTCGTTGGGATGATATCACGAGTGAACCAGGAGCTCTTTGCAACATTCGCCGAAGAGGTGGCTCAGAAAGATGAAGACGAAAACACCGAGGTGGCTTTCACACAATCCAGTTGTCTTCTGCAACATCTTCGGTACGATCACGACTTGCTAAAAGGAGGAGTTCTGCACAGGATCCGATCCATCAGGTTCGTGCTGCCATTTGTCGTCAAGAAGGAGAAACCTTCACTGGAGGAAATTTACCCCCAGCACAGGGCGGGGCGACTGGTGGCCTTCCAGGAATCGGTGGCGAGCCGGCACTGCCATCTCGTGTGGTCAGTGCAGACCATGTTCTCTGAGGATGCTCTCCCGTGCCATGATGACAAGACCCTGAACCAGCTCGGAATCGCCAAACAGCCGAGTCTGGACACCGTGGTCAAGCACATGAGTCGGGTGTGCAATGCCGTGAAAGAACGGGAGAAGCCTGGAAAGCAGCCCAAAGACGAGTTCTACACCACGGTGAGGAATGTCATGAAGTCGCTCTACTCCCATCTCAACCACCTGAAGCCCACCGACCTGCACATGTCCCCGTTGCGGTCAGAGCCCGTGGTCTTCCTCGTGGACAAGAAGAAGATGGTGACCACAGACGAGGTCGTTCAGATCATCGCAGAACAAGACCAGATCGAGGGCTTTCTGTACAGTGCCCCTATTCACTACGGGGAGTTTTTTGGCGTGTTTGAAGCTCTGGGGTCAGCCAAGAGCGTCACGGCCGATCACTACGTGGCTGTCCTTGAGAAAGTCTACAACAGGACCAGAGGCAATGAACTCCACCCCAATGAACTGATGGTCGTGAAAAGGGCCGTCCGCGGAATGTTCCATTATTTGGGCGTTGAGCGACGACAGGAGCTGGCAAAAGCTTCGTCTCCGACCATGATAGCCGGCCCGTTCCGAACGCTCTACCTCCCAAACTACAAGAAAGAGCTGGCTCTCTCAACGGAGCTGGTCTTCTCAGACAGCGAATACCTCGAGAAGCGCGTTCAAGCCCTCGAGCTCGTCTTCTTCCTCGGGTTCGACAAGCTTGAAATTTCCATACCAGATCCTTCTGCTGCGATGCGACTGCTGCCCGAAGACCGGCGCCCCAAAGCGCTCGGCGATCTTCTGGAAGAGATTCTCACTCCAGAGAGCAAGGAGAGAGCCTGCCACGGGTACCTGGCAAGAAGGTACGAGGACTTCATTTCAAGCCCGGAGTTCATCCAAGGTGTCGTCAGACTTCTCATCGCAGACAAGAAGAAGCTGAATGAAGAAATCAAGGACGACCTCGCCAGGGACACTGAGAGAGTGTTGAGCAGTGTGAAGATACTGGAGGTGAGCGGCCTTCAGACCCACTTGAAGTACCAAGGACGGATCGTGAAGAACAGCAAGGGATTCACACCTTGCTTCGTGGACTCGTCAGAAGACGACGGGAACGAGCAGGTTATCTACCTGAACAAGGACGAGGGCAGCTATCGTATAGACGAGGTCATGAACGGACAGCTGGCGCAGGGAATCAACAGAATCTTGCCCAGTCCCGTGCAGCACCCTTTCTTTCTAACTCTCTTCGGATTCCTCGACAAGCCGTTGGAAATAGCCAGCTATCTGGACCGCTCAAAAATCCCGCCGTCCAACTACAGGTGTGTGCACTCGAGCAATGTGTTTCCACCTGCTGGATCGTACATCAAGGAGGACTTCCACTGGATGCTGGACAACGGCTTCTACACCTTTTCCCCTGGGGAGTACGCTGGCTACGAAGTCCACGACGACATGCTGTCGGACGAGGAGGGCGAGCGCGCCACCTACATCTACGTCATCGTGAAGGCGCTGCAGGAGTCCACTGGAGAACTGCCGTTCCAGGTGAGTCAGTCGCTGTAGAGCTGCTTGATTGCACGACTGGGTTGATATAGGTCTGGTTGGCTGTAGAGCTGTTTGATTGGTCGACTGGGTTGATGTAGGTCTGGTTGGCTGTAGAGCTGCTTGATTGCACGACTGGGTTGATGTAGGTCTGGTTGGCTGTAGAGCTACTTGATTGCACGACTGGGTTGATGTAGGTCTGGTTGGCTGTAGAGTTACTTGATTGCAAGACTAGGTTGTTGTAGGTCTGGTTGGCTGTAGAGTTACTTGATTGCACGACTGGGTTGATGTAGGTCTGGTTGGCTGTAGATTTACTTGATTGCACGAGTGTGTTGATGTAGGTCTGGCTGGCTGTAGAGTTACTTGATTGCATGACTGGGTTGATGTAGGTCTGGTTGGCTGTAGATTTACTTGATTGCATGACTGGGTTGATGTAGGTCTGGTTGGCTGTAGAGTTACTTGATTGCACGAGTGGGTTGATGTAGGTCTGGCTGGCTGTAGAGTTACTTGATTGCACGAGTGGGTTGATGTAGGTCTGGTTGGCTGTAGAGCTGCTTGATTGCACGAGTGGGTTGATGTAGGTCTGGTTGGCTGTAGACCTGCTTGATTGCACGAGTGGGTTGATGTAGGTCTGGTTGGCTGTAGAGCTGTTTGATTGCACGACTGGGTTGATGTAGGTCTGGTTGGCTGTAGAGTTACTTGATTGCACGACTGGGTTGATGTAGGTCTGGTTGGCTGTAGAGCTGCTTGATTGCACGACTGGGTTGATGTAGGTCTGGTTGGCTGTAGAGCTGCTTGATTGCACGACTGGGTTGATGTAGGTCTGGTTGGCTGTAGAGCTGCTTGATTGCACGACTGGGTTGATGTAGGTCTGGTTGGCTGTAGAGTTACTTGATTGCACGACTGGGTTGATGTGTGTCCGGTTGGTTGATGCTTGGGTGATTTTGATTTGTTTGTATGTTTGCTTTCAATTGTCATGCGCCTATTTGTTTGTCCATCTGTCCATTCATTCACTCATTCATTCACTCATTCATTCACTCATTCATTCATTCATCCTTTCATTTGGGGCTTTTGTTTTTGTTTTTTTTGTGTCTGTGAGTCCATCATTTATTCTTTCATGGATTTTTGTGTTTGACTGGAGTTCCCCCTCACCACCCTTTTTTGTGCCTGCCTGTCTGTTCCTTTTTCTTTTTTCCTTTTTTTGTTTCTATTTAATATTCGTATTTATCTTTTCGTGCGCTCTTTTGTTATCGTATAACTATCATTCATTCATTCATTTGTTCTTACACTCGTTTGTTTGTTTATTTATTTGTTGGTGTGGTTGGCAATTTGTTTGTTTAGATTTAGTTCCTCATTTTTATTAATAATTTCCATGTAGTCATTCATTCATACACTCGCACGTTCATTCCTTCATGCATGCTTGCACACATCAACCAATCAAATGATAATTTTTTACGACAAGCCGCCTTGCTTGCAGCTCAAACTGCGAACGATTCGCGACAAGTTCTTGCCAACACTACCACGTGACCTGACCCCACGTCATAGCGCTCACTCTGCCCGCTGTGCTCATACCTTGCGAGAATCTCCACCCATCACTGTCTGTCATCCCACACGCACTCTCAGCACTTTCCACACTTGCAAGACAGTCAGACACGGTGCCAGAATCTGTGGCAGCCACTGCCAAACCTGACACCCATCACTCCCTGTCATCCCACTCAGCACTCTCAGCACTTTCAACACTTGCAAGACAGTCAGACACGGTGCCAGAATCTGTGGCAGCCACTGCCAAACCTGACACCCATCACTCCCTGTCATCCCACTCAGCACTCTCAGCACTTTCAACACTTGCAAGACAGTCAGACACGGTGCCAGAATCTGTGGCAGCCACTGCTAAACCTGACACCCATCACTCCCTGTCATCCCACACGCACTCTCAGCACTTTCAACACTTGCAAGACAGTCAGACACGGTGCCAGAATCTGTGGCAGCCACTGCCAAACCTGACACCCATCACTCCCTGTCATCCCACACGCACTCTCAGCACTTTCAACACTTGCAAGACAGTCAGACACGGTGCCAGAATCTGTGGCAGCCACTGCCAAACCTGACACCCATCACTGTCTGTCATCCCACACGCACTCTCAGCACTTTCAACACTTGCAAGACAGTCAGACACGGTGCCAGAATCTGTGGCAGCCACTGCCAAACCTGACACCCATCACTCCCTGTCATCACAAACGCACTCTCAGCACTTTCAACACTTGCAAGACAGTCAGACACGGTGCCAGAATCTGTGGCAGCCACTGCCAAACCTGACACCCATCACTCCCTGTCATCCCACACGCACTCGCAGCACTTTCAACACTTGCAAGACAGTCAGACACGGTGCCAGAATCTGTGGCAGCCACTGCCAAACCTGACACCCATCACTCCATGTCATCCCACACGCACTCTCAGCACTTTCAACACTTGCAAGACAGTCAGACACGGTGCCAGAATCTGTGGCAGCCACTGCCAAACCTGACACCCATCACTCCCTGTCATCCCACTCAGCACTCTCAGCACTTTCAACACTTGCAAGACAGTCAGACACGGTGCCAGAATCTGTGGCAGCCACTGCCAAACCTGACACCCATCACTCCATGTCATCCCACACGCACTCTCAGCACTTTCAACACTTGCAAGACAGTCAGACACGGTGCCAGAATCTGTGGCAGCCACTGCCAAACCTGACACCCATCACTCCATGTCATCCCACTCAGCACTCTCAGCACTTTCAACACTTGCAAGACAGTCAGACACGGTGCCAGAATCTGTGGCAGCCACTGCCAAACCTGACACCCATCACTCCCTGTCATCACAAACGCACTCTCAGCACTTTCAACACTTGCAAGACAGTCAGACACGGTGCCAGAATCTGTGGCAGCCACTGCCAAACCTGACACCCATCACTCCCTGTCATCCCACACGCACTCGCAGCACTTTCAACACTTGCAAGACAGTCAGACACGGTGCCAGAATCTGTGGCAGCCACTGCCAAACCTGACACCCATCACTCCATGTCATCCCACACGCACTCTCAGCACTTTCAACACTTGCAAGACAGTCAGACACGGTGCCAGAATCTGTGGCAGCCACTGCCAAACCTGACACCCATCACTCCCTGTCATCCCACACGCACTCTCAGCACTTTCAACACTTGCAAGACAGTCAGACACGGTGCCAGAATCTGTGGCAGCCACTGCCAAACCTGACACCCATCACTCCCTGTCATCCCACACGCACTCTCAGCACTTTCAACACTTGCAAGACAGTCAGACACGGTGCCAGAATCTGTGGCAGCCACTGCCAAACCTGACACCCATCACTCCCTGTCATCCCACACGCACTCTCAGCACTTTCAACACTTGCAAGACAGTCAGACACGGTGCCAGAATCTGTGGCAGCCACTGCCAAACCTGACACCCAGGCTTCCGAGCTCTCGCGGTCTGCGCAGCACAATCCACAGGAAGACCTCCCACTGCCAGTGTCACCTGTCCACATCTCCCTTGTTCCTGTCAGGCGACGTACCTGGTGGAGGTGGGGGAGGGGAGGGAGGAGGTGGTGCCTGCCTCAGCCCTCTACAAGCTGACCAGGGACAAGGCGCCAGCCTCGTCAGACCTCGTGCCCAGCGGTGCCAGCGCTGCAGAGCCTCCAGAGCCCACGGAGCTGAAGGAAATTCTGAGGGCCATTAGACGGTGAGTCACGTGTGCAGTTGTGGCCCTCCACCGCAAAATGAGTCCGGTGTTTCCCATTCTGTGAACCCGAGTCACGTGACCCTGGCGCAGTTCGCAATGAATGCGTGATAGGCTTGACCCTTCGCATTACAGCACTGCGCCAAAAAGAGTTCGTTCTGGATGCTATTGTTTCCACTTTTTACAGAAATCATTCAGGTGTCAAAACTTGTTTCCATTTCAACACGAACATTTTATTTTATCGAGTAAACTCTTGTATATTGTCTCAACAAGAGTAATTTAAGAGTTTTATGCGAAATAGTCTTACAACTACTTTAACGGCGTATGTCAGGGAGCAGAGGGCTATCTCACAAGCCTTTCGTGTGACCTCGATCTGCATATTCCGGACGGAATCCTTCCATCACGTGATATGAACTGTGCTAGAGACTTCTTCGCCGGTAGTGGTAATAGTGGTAGTGGTGGTGATAATAGTGGTAGTGGTGGTGGTAATAGTGGTAGTGGTGGTGGTAATAGTGGTAGTGGTGGTGGTAATAGTGGTAGTGGTGGTGGTAATAGTGGTAGTGGTGGTGGTAATAGTGGTAGTGGTGGTGGTAATAGTGGTAGTGGTGGTGGTAATAGTGGTAGTGGTGGTGGTAATAGTGGTTGTGGTGGTGATAATAGTGGTAGTGGTGGTGGTAATAGTGATGGTGATAGTGGCAGTGGTGATGGAGGTGGTGGTGGTGGTGGTAGTGGTGGTGGTAATAGTGATGGTGTTGGTGGCAGTGGTGATGGAGGTGGTGGTGGTGGTGGTGGTAGTGGTGGTGGTAATAGTGGTAGTGGTTGTGGTAATGGTGGTGGTAATGGTGGTGGTAATGGTGGTGGTAATAGTGGTGGTAATAGTGGTGATGGAGGTGGTGGTGGTGGTGGCAGTGGTGATGGTAATAGTAGCAGTGTCGGTGGTAATAGTGGTAGTGGTGGTGGTGTAGAAGTCCAACATTGAAGAGAGCTACGATATGCCTCCGACTGCTTTCTGAAACACTGCACGCTCCCCAGGGAGTGGAGATGAAGTTGGGGGGATAAAGAGAGCAGTCCCCTGACCAGGGAGTGGAGATGAAGTTGGGGGGATAAAGAGAGCAGTCCCCTGACCAGGGAGTGGAGATGAAGTTGGGGGGATAAAGAGAGCAGTCCCTGACCAGGGAGTGGAGATGAAGTTGGGGGGATAAAGAAGCAGTCCCCTGACCAGGGAGGGGAGATGAAGTTGGGGGATAAAGAGAGCAGTCCCCTGACCAGGGGTTGAGATGAAGTTGGAGGGATAAAGAGAGCAGTCCCCTGACCAGGGGGTGGAGATGAAGTTGGAGGGATAAAGAGAGCAGTCCCCTGACCAGGGGGTGGAGATGAAGTTGGGGGGATAAAGAGAGCAGTCCCCTGACCAGGGGGTGGAGATGAAGTTGGAGGGATAAAGAGAGCAGTCCCCTGACCAGGGAGTGGAGATGAAGTTGGAGGGATAAAGAGAGCAGTCCCCTGACCAGGGAGTGGAGATGAAGTTGGAGGGATAAAGAGAGCAGTGCCCTGACCAGGGAGTGGAGATGAAGTTGGAGGGATAAAGAGAGCAGTCCCCTGACCAGGGGGTGGAGATGAAGTTGGGGGGATAAAGAAAGCAGTCCCCTGACCAGGGAGTGGAGATGAAGTTGGGGGGGATAAAGAGAGCAGTCCCCTGACCAGGGGGTGGAGATGAAGTTGGGGGGGAAAAGAGAGCAGTGCCCTGACCAGGGAGTGGAGATGAAGTTGGGGGATAAAGAAGCAGTGCCCCTGACCAGGGAGTGGAGATGAAGTTGGAGGGATAAAGAGAGCAGTGCCCTGACCAGGGAGTGGAGATGAAGTTGGGGGGAAAAAGAGAGCAGTCCCCTGACCAGGGAGTGGAGATGAAGTTGGGGGGATAAAGAGAGCAGTCCCCTGACCAGGGGGTGGAGATGAAGTTGGGGGGATAAAGAGAGCAGTGCCCTGACCAGGGGGTGGAGATGAAGTTGGGGGGAAAAAGAGAGCAGTGCCCTGACCAGGGAGTGGAGATGAAGTTGGGGGGATAAAGAGAGCAGTCCCCTGACCAGGGAGTGGAGATGAAGTTGGGGGGATAAAGAGAGCAGTGCCCTGACCAGGGAGTGGAGATGAAGTTGGGGGGATAAAGAGAGCAGTCCCCTGACCAGGGGGTGGAGATGAAGTTGGAGGGATAAAGAGAGCAGTCCCCTGACCAGGGAGTGGAGATGAAGTTGGGGGGATAAAGAGAGCAGTCCCCTGACCAGGGAGTGGAGATGAAGTTGGGGGGATAAAGAGAGCAGTCCCCTGACCAGGGGGTGGAGATGAAGTTGGAGGGATAAAGAGAGCAGTGCCCTGACCAGGGAGTGGAGATGAAGTTGGGGGGAAAAAGAGAGCAGTCCCCTGACCAGGGGGTGGAGATGAAGTTGGGGGGAAAAAGAGAGCAGTCCCCTGACCAGGGAGTGGAGATGAAGTTGGGGGGAAAAAGAGAGCAGTCCCCTGACCAGGGAGTGGAGATGAAGTTGGAGGGAAAAGAGAGCAGTCCCCTGACCAGGGGTGGAGATGAAGTTGGAGGGATAAAGAGAGCAGTCCCTGACCAGGGGGTGGAGATGAAGTTGGGGGGATAAAGAGAGCAGTCCCCTGACCAGGGAGTGGAGATGAAGTTGGAGGGATAAAGAGAGCAGTGCCCTGACCAGGGAGTGGAGATGAAGTTGGGGGGAAAAAGAAAGCAGTGCCCTGACCAGGGGGTGGAGATGAAGTTGGAGGGATAAAGAGAGCAGTCCCCTGACCAGGGGGTGGAGATGAAGTT